>JAIUZE010071031.1:0-25600 GCA_022085475.1 Heliosperma pusillum
TTTTCCTACTTTATGGAGCAAAGACACTAGGATACGAGTTTTCAAGGAATTGATGATAGCCAGTTCACAATTTCATTACAATACCGCTACATCTTTCTTCGAATGGACTCAATTTAGATTTTTGGCTTTGGACTTTAAGAAGAAAACTCAACCCAAGTCAAGATAAGATCAGCCCAAGCCCAATTCCGTAATGCATTGACCAAAGACTAAGGCATAGGATTCCGTGCCTAAGATGAAAAGACGGAAAATCCGACTTGCACAAAAACCCGATCGGATTGCCTGTTACTCGATCGGGTATTTCTGCAAGAAGACGTTACTTGGCTTTTCTTCAATCCGAGCTTAAATGGGAGGTTTAATGCATTGACTAGGGTACGAATAAGCAAGAGGATCAGCAGCCATGCAGCCTTATAAAAGCCAATGATCATCCAAGCATAATAACACACAATCTTACAATAATCTAAGAATCTATTATCATTTCTTTTAGCACACTTTCTTTCAAGTTTTTATAGCTTCCTTAGTATTTCTCTAGTGTTTACTTAGCTTTTGTTATTGGGTATTTGTTCTTACTTTCATTCTTATATATTCATTTTCCTTATCGGTAATTCTCTAATCTTATTTACTTATGCAATTTTAACCACCATGAATTATAATCTCATTAGTATCATTTTCACAATATTGTTGTTAGTAGGAAATCAACCTAAAATCAATTTAGTTAAAACCAAAGTATTATTTAGCATGTCACATTATAATTTACCTAATCATATAATCCTTAAAAATATCATTAGAATGATTGTTGACATAATCACCATAATCACTTCAGTACTTGTATTTCATAGTTTGATTTCTTACATCTTTTTCTTACTAATCTACTTAATCACATAATCACATAGATTAGATTAATTCTAATATTGTAAAATTATTATTGTGTAAATAAAATAAATAGAGTTGTAATATTTGAAATGATTTACGAGTTAAATGAATTATAAGAAGAGTAGTTACCAATTGAACCATCTAAATTGTTTCTTCCTTTGGTCGTGTCAAATTCTATAACTTTGTTTAGTGGCCATAAGCAATTGTTTGTATTAGTCATTTCTATCTTTATGACGAGAGTTGGGATAGGATTAGGACTATCAATAGGGGTTTAGTGACTTAACCATGCTGAAAGGACGTTAGGACCCACTAAAAGGTCGGTACGAATCCGGAAGGAATATACCGCTACAAGGCCTAGACAATCATAAGTAATTCTAATATTGGTATCTATGAAACTTTTAACTAGTTTTACATGTATTTATCTTTCACTATATCAACTTGATTAGTTAGTTTAATTTATCGTTTTAGATAGTTTATTTTATTGTCTTTTTATTTCTGTTATTAGATAGTTTACTTTATCGTTATCTAGTTAGTTTATCGTCTTTTTATTCCCGTTCCTAGATAGTTTTTATTATTGTTATTCTCTGGTTAATTAGTTTAGCTAGTTAGACTTTCAATATTGTCATTTAAATACCGTCTTTAGTTAGAAATTAGTTGTCAATATTCGGATCAGAGGACTTCCCCGATCTGGTACGTGACAACCCGATCGGGTATGTCTTCTGTTCTGGGTTTTTTGTTTTGCAATTTACATATTTGTTCTTACATATCGTCATTTATATTCTTGTCATTTTATTTTATGTTAATAGTTCAGACAAACAACTCAAGTGACTCGATTTTAAATGAAAACCAATCCATAACAATTCATAAGTAACACGTACTCCCTGAGGATCGACACCCTACTTCCCTAATTACATTCCGTATGTTGTTAGCCTAGTCCGGGTAAATTATTTTTGTTTCGGGACCGCGACAGAACCGATCAAATTTTGGCGCCGTTTCCGGGGAGCACGGTTTTGTTTATTTATGTATTGTTGGTTTTTATTTCTACCATTTTTAGGTGCAACCGTACCTAATTCATTTCTAACTTTCTCTTTTGTGTTTTTCTTGTAGGTTGATAAAATGGTGCTAACTAGACAAGATCCAAGGTACCGGGTTTTTGAGCTTGCCAGTGGGATCCTTAGGGTCCATTTGACTTTGATTGCTCTTATAGAGGGTAATCAATTTAGTGGAAAACAAAACGAAAACCCGTCTCATCATCTTCATACCTTTTGCGAACTTTGTCAAACTTTTATGAGGGAGGGAATCACCCAAAACGAAATTAGAGAAACACTTTTTCCTTTATCACTAAAGGGAGAAGCAAAATGGTGGTTCACCCGTCGCTTAAAGGAAGCAACAAGACCTATGTAGTGGGAAGAGATTGTCATCGCTTTTCACCGTAGGTTCATAAGCAATTTGTCAAACCTATCAACCAAATCACAAAAAGAAAGAGGGGAAGGTTCACAACCTAAAGGGGGAGAGCGAAAGAAGAGTCGAGTGGAAACTTCAATTGAAGTTGACACTACCATTTCCTTAGCTTGTCCTAGTCAATCTAACGAAACCACCCCAAAGAGCACATTATATCGCCCCAAAGTTTTTCACCCATTTACCTCAATTACAACACCATGTGAACTTTGTGGTGGGATAGGGCATGTACCTCAACGATGTGGGAACAAACTCACCACCTTAAACCCTTTCCACCCATGAGTTTATCAAGCGCAATCTATTCATACACCACAATACTCATCTTTTCAAAACGGTTTAGTAAATGCCAAGTTGAGAGAAGTATGTGAAGCCCAAGAATCCATGTGTTCTGCCTTAGGCTCACTTACTTCAACCATCTTGTCTCTTCAAAAGAGAGTAGATGAGTTGACCCTATCAAGTTCTAGCCAAACCTCCCAAGAGAGTGAAGAACCATTGGTAGTCACAATCGGTGATAAACCTTTCGAGAATCCTTTTGGGAAGGGTAAGAACTCCATCAAGGATGAAGAATGAGATTGCTATTGGTGTTGGCAAAAAGGTAAAATGAGGAAAATTTCAAGGACGAATCCAGCTACTAAAAGCTAAAAATCCCTTCATAAGGCTTAAGGAGGGATAGAACAACAAAGTCTAGCATGACTCAAAATGCGCTTGTCGGGAGGCAACCCGTCTTTTTCTTTTCTTTTTCTTTATGCATTCTTTTCTTTTACTTATTAGACAATGATTCTTATTTTGGACTATTATATTTGGACTTTATATTTTTGGATTTTATGTTGTACTAGTTAGGAACACTTTCTTCGTTTTACTTGTTATTATGCATATTTCGTCAATAGATTTTCGTACTTAGAATCGGAGGACCTATTGAGACAAGACGAAGCTATCCTTGGCACAAGTTGTCAAGATCACTAAGGTTAGTAAGTATGTGCAAGGACATAGCCAAAAGGTAAGAGCAAGTGGCAAAGAAAATAGAAACAAAAACCGAAGCAGCAGGTTTCCCCGATCGGATTCCTGTCTACCCGATCGGGTAAATTGTCTGTTTCGTGTTTTACTCTATTTTATTCTATAAAACCTATTTGCTACCCTTTTGTTTACTACCTTATACTCGTGTTCTTCAATCTAAAAGCTGAAATTTTCTCAAAACCCTCAATTCTTAGTCTATTCTTGCAAAATTTGTTCCTATAATTCATCAAGGGCAACTACTAATCATCATCAAGTAAGTTATTTCTATTTTAGTTACTTCAATCTCTCTATATTTTTCAGAAACCCAACATAAACAAACCCTAACTCCAATTTGGGGGTTCTTGATTTTGATTGTAGAACTTGTTTAAATTGGGTTTCCAATGATTCTTACATGCTATAGAGTGAATTCTAGTGATTAATTAGGATGGTTACTTTGATTTGGATGATTATTTGCTAATTTAGATGCTCATCTTTACTTTATGCTAAGAGCTTTTGTTTAAGTGATAGTATGATGCTTGAATTCATGCCTTATACTATGAACTTATGGTCTTATTATGATAATTTAGCATTAGTACCTTAGGAAGTAGCCAAATTCATTCAAGTATATGTTGCTCACCTAATTAACATATTGCTATGCTTATAACATCCATTTGTGCTTAAAGATAGCATGACAATGTTTTACTAAGGTCACTATACTTGAATTTGTGCTTAAGGTTTAGTATTCTAACACTTATGCTATCCACTTGTGTTTACAAATGAAGTGTTTTAATACTAGTTATTTGTAGAAAATGGCACCTTTACTAAGGAAATCAAAGAGGGCAAGAACCTCCACTCAAGGAGAGAGTAGTAGAGCACAAGAGGAGGATATTGAAATGCTTGATGCTAATGAACAACCCGAGAATCAAGGGAATGCTATGCATGATCCTAGTTTCCCGGATGTACAATTGAGCTCACATGAGCAATGGCAAAAATGGTGCGTACTTAAAAGCAAAGGTATGAGGGCTACTAAGTTCCTCAACGTTTCTTCTTTACGGCATATGAAACTTCTTGAGCATGTTAAAGTGTTGTTTAGGGGTCTAAGTATGAGTGCTAGCATGAACTTTAGCTATGAGACTTTCCCCCAATTAACTCTTGAATTTTTGAGCTCATTTGAGTTGCATCGGTCTAGAAATAGAAACACTATGCCCCAAGTTCGGTTTCGTTTGTTCAATGATGATTATAGTATGAACTTGGAGCACTTTGCTAGTTATTTTGGTCTTACCACTGCAAACACTGTTATCTCACCTCCGGAAAGCTTTGATGTTAGCTTGCTTTGGAGTGCTATTTCGACTTACCCTGTCTCTCGTTGGGACCACATCCCACACCAACATATACATCATCCCGCCATTAGAATTTGGCAAAGATTCATGGGATGGACCTTTTTGGGTCGTGCTGAACCTCATTTGGTGAGACGAGTAGAGTTAGAAATATTAGGAGGATTTTTGAATGTGGATGGTAATGAACCGTGGTCTGTTAGTATACCGTATCATTTTGCTGTTCAGTTGACCAAAGCTGTTAATCCTAAGAACACAGCCATTGTCTATGGAGGTCTTATCACTCACTTAGCTATGCAAGTTTGTGGCTTTAACCAAGCCACCACCGACCTTCAGGCATTGACTACACCTCCCACCGAGATGGGAAATGGGTTAGATTATGCATACTTTGTTCAGCTCAACTGGTTCCGTGCTTCTCACCCCCATATGATTTGGAGGATTGCTGGCCGTGACTCGGTCAAGTTGACCGCCGAGGACGAGCTAATTCCAATTCTTCGGCAGCGACCTCCACTTCAAGAGGGTGAGGCTATCTTACCTCGACCTACCTACTACCTTCCTGTTGGGGATATTACTCCCATTGACCCCCCTGTTCAGCTTAGATCCAGCCGCCCTGAGGTTGGATCATCCTCTCAATCGACCCATGCTGAGGGCGATGTAGCCGCCATGTTTGAAGCTTTAACATTGTCTGTCAATAGAATTCAGTCCGACCAACAGCTTGCTTTGCACCCCATATATGACCACTTTGCTAGGCAAGGTGTGATTAGACCCGAGGGCCCCCACCCGTCTTTTTATACTTGGCTCGAGGGGAGGTATGGTGCTGCTTATGGTGCAGGTGTGCCGCGAACCGGACCGGATTATTGTGGAACCGACTATGGCGTAGAGAGGTTTGGAGGGTATGGAGGTGATTTTCCTGATCACCAAGTGGAGGAGTATCAAACCTTTGGAGCCAGCAACCCAACCGGGATCTTTTCTTCTCGTGGTAGTTATCATTCTGCAGATGATACCCACTATGCAGATGCTTCTGGATCCGAACCCGAGCCACCTCCTTCTGAGAGGAGAGGCCGTGGCTGGTGGCCTTTGTGATTTGATGATGAGCTTCCCTTGTTTATACTAGCTTGGGGGAGGCTGGCCATTTTGTAAGAATTTTATTCTTTTTCTTTATTTTTCACATTTTTAGTTTTATTTTGCCTTTTCCCATTAGAATTTCATATCGTTTCTCTGTTCCATGTGCTATTAGCCGTTTCTCGGTTTGTTTCTGTTATAATCGCATGCACATTGAGGACAATGTGAAGTTTTAGCTTGGGGGAGGATTTGCATTTAGGAACTGCATTTAGGATTGCATTTAGATTTTTAGTTTTCTTTTTAGTTTATTTTCTTTTAGTTTTCTTAGTTTCTTTTTAGTTTTTATAAAAAAAAAAGAAAAAAAAAACACAAAAAGAAAAGATCATTTCCATCTTACATTTCTCATTTTGTAGTTTTTATAAGCTGATGTTTCGTTTTATTATGAGGAATTGTGCATTCATGGGGATGTCTTGTACACAGTAGGTAGGAAATTGCATTTGGACTTAATTAAGCTTGATCTTGACTTTGGCAAGCTACTCATATTGTAAGGTAGAGCCTCCAGTGGTCGGTACATCTGAACCCGATCCCAGTTTAGGAGTGAGTAGTTTCTCCTTATAGTCTGTGTTACATCAAAACGCATAAGTATGGTTTTTAGTCCATTTTCTATAAGTATTACTGTCATGATCTACATTTTGAAGCCATTCAATCTCTTGTTCACCTTTCACCTTTCACAATAAACACCCTTCTTTCTAGCTACATTATAAATTTGCCTACCCTTGTTGAGCTAGTAACCAACTATTTGTGTAGAGGTGTTCTGTGCTTTTACGATGATATGATAATTCCACCATTTGGTGTGAGCCGTCTCGGGATTACTGATTTCCGGGCATTGGTGAAAGAGAGAAGAAAAAAAGAAAAAAAAAGAGCTTTGAAAGAACGATGAAAAATGAAAAATGAAAGCTCAAAAGAAAAACAAGAAAAAAGAAAAGAGGAAAAACGCTTCCATGAAATGAAAAGAAAGAAAATTATGGGAAGTTGTATCTTGATTCTAATGTTTAATAAGCCAATATGCTGCTTTTGGCTTTGATTATTATCGATGGGAATTGGTATGATTTGGATTGAGTATCCACTACACATTTGGTTATTACTAGCTTGACTTTAAGCTCCACATGACCAAATTCATTTGTCCACTTTCTTACCCAAATTTCCCAAGCCTCTTCTTTACTTTACTAGTGCTTCTTACATTATAATTTGATCATGATTAGTTTTACTTAATGATTTTGGATTGTCTACTATACTAGACTGCGGGCACATTCTTATAAGTTGTAGATAGGTGAGTGACACTTCAAATTTTACCTAATATTTCCTAATTTACAAAAATTTGAGTGACGAGTGTACCGTGAGAGTCCATTGTCAAAAAGATCATGCAAGAGCTGAAAAAGTACGAAGAATATTTTCTATGCTGCGCCGTTATGTAAATCTCAACCATGTTTCGCATTTTTCTTTCGCCCTTGTTGCTGTGGGTTTATGATTCATCTACTTATTAGAGCTTACTTTATGAGATTTGTATGATGGATTGATCATCGTTAGCTACCCTTGTCCTAGTTATGATTGTTATGATTGCTTGAGGACAAGCAAGGGTTTAGCTTGGGGGAGTTTGATAAGTGATATTTTGTATTGATTTATCCCCCGTTTTAGCTCGATTTCTATATGATTTATGCACTTTGTTAAGTGATTAACGAGCTAATATTGCTATTCTAGTTGTTTTGCGTGTTTTGACTCGTTTTATAGGAAATGAAGCGGTTTTGCTATATTTTCCTACTTTATGGAGCAAAGACACTAGGATACGAGTTTTCAAGGAATTGATGATAGCCAGTTCATAATTTCATTACAATACCGCTACATCTTTCTTCGAATGGACTCAATTTAGATTTTTGCCTTTGGACTTTAAGAAGAAAACTCAACCCAAGGCAAGATAAGATCAGCCCAAGCCCAATTCCGTAATGCATTGACCAAAGACTAAGGCATAGGATTCCGTGCCTAAGATGAAAAGACGGAAAATCCGACTTGCACAAAAACCCGATCGGATTGCCTGTTACTCGATCGGGTATTTCTGCAAGAAGACGTTACTTGGCTTTTCTTCAATCCGAGCTTAAATGGGAGGTTTAATGCATTGACTAGGGTACGAATAAGCAAGAGGATCAGCAGCCATGCAGCCTTATAAAAGCCAATGATCATCCAAGCATAAAAACACACAATCTTACAATAATCTAAGAATCTATTATCATTTCTTTTAGCATACTTTCTTTCAAGTTTTTATAGCTTCCTTAGTATTTCTCTAGTGTTTACTTAGCTTTTGTTATTGGGTATTTGTTCTTACTTTCATTCTTATATACTCATTTTCCTTATCGGTAATTCTCTAATCTTATTTACTTATGCAATTTTAACCACCATGAATTATAATCTCATTAGTATCATTTTCACAATATTGTTGGTAGTAGGAAATCAACCTAAAATCAATTTAGTTAAAACCAAAGTATTATTTAGCATGTCACATTATAATTTACCTAATCATATAATCCTTAAAAATATCATTAGAATGATTGTTGACATAATCACCATAATCACTTTAGTACTTGTATTTCATAGTTTGATTTCTTACATCTTTTTCTTACTAATCTACTTAATCACATAATCACATAGATTAGATTAATTCTAATATTGTAAAATTATTATTGTGTAAATAAAATAAATAGATTTGTAATATTTGAAATGATTTACGAGTTAAATGAATTATAAGAAGAGTAGTTACCAATTGAACCGTCTAAATTGTTTCTTCCTTTGGTCGTGTCAAAATTCTATAACTTTGTTTAGTGGCCATAAACAATTGTTTGTATTAGTCATTTCTATCTTTATGACGAGAGTTGGGATAGGAATTAGGACTATCAATAGGGGTTTAGTGACCTAACCATGCTGAAAGGACGTTAGGACCCACTAAAAGGTCGGTACGAATCCGGAAGGAATATACCGCTACAAGGCCTAGACAATCATAAGTAACTCTAATATTGGTATCTATGAAAGTTTTAACTAGTTTTACATGTATTTCTCTTTCACTATATCAACTTGATTAGTTAGTTTAATTTATCGTTTTAGATAGTTTATTTTATTGTCTTTTTATTTCTTTTATTAGATAGTTTACTTTATCGTTATCTAGTTAGTTTATCGTCTTTTTATTCCCGTTCCTAGATAGTTTTTATTATTGTTATTCTCTGGTTAATTAGTTTAGCTAGTTAGACTTTCAATATTGTCATTTAAATACCGTCTTTAGTTAGAAATTAGTTCTCAATATTCGGATCAGAGGACTTCCCCGATCGGGTATGTCTTCTGTTCTGGGTTTTTTGTTTTGTAATTTACATATTTGTTCTTACATATCGTCATTTATATTCTTGTCGTTTTATTTTATGTTAATAGTTCAGACAAACAACTCAAGTGACTCGATTTTAAATAAAAACCAATCCATAACAATTCATAAGTAACACGTACTCCCTGAGGATCGACACCCTACTTCCCTAATTACATTCCTTATGTTGTTAGCCTAGTCTGGGTAAATTATTTTTGTTTCGGGACCGCGACAGAACCGATCAACGTAGAGGAGAGCTATGATGGGCTTGGCGACATTTTGCTACTTGTCTTATATTTTATTATTGCATTTTTAATTGGTTTGTTGAACTATTTCATTTCCATGTTTTGACATGGAAAGTATTTTGAATTTCTATGAACAATGGTTGTATTTGATGGTGACTTGGCTTTCAACCCAAGTCACTATATCTATGGAATTTGTTTTAATGTTCTTAAACCTTTTCATCATGCAATGTTAGTATCATGAAACATAAGTTAAAACGACTAAATTGATCTCAAAAGGAATATAATTATTGGATCATTGTCAATAACCAAAGTTAAGAATGGAATTCTCACTTTGGCATTGTGACAAGACTTAACAACTTATTTGGGATAAGAAAGATCAATTGCATAAGTCAAAGTGAGTTGACGAACTCACACTTGGAGATTTACAATTCATATAAAGCCCCAAGATAAGATCCTTATTACACCAATTAGACTCCATACTAGCTATGGAAGGATTAAGAATCCTAAATTTGTTCAAGACATGGATAAGAGTCCAAGTATTGTGCTTAAATAAATAAGTCTATAGAGAAGCTAGAATACTAAAGTCTAAACAAATAAGTCTACTATAGATCGCTCGAAGTTAATAAGAGTTAATAAGAGCATTATACCCCACTTAGACCTGAAAGACAAGTTGTTTGTGACTAAGGAATAAAGCTCATGAAGCTTTCCTTACACGAATTTTCTCATTTACAACTAAAGAAACAAAACTGTTTGTGGCTAATGGTGCTATCCTTCATGTAAATATGCGTATTTACTAAAGGATAGAGTGGGAGAAAATATGCCACAAACAAAGACAGGAGAAAAAGACAATAGAAAATGTTCTTAAGTCATCCAAGGTCGAAAGCTTATAAGTGAAATTATCTACTTTTGGAAAGTGATAACTATGATCTAAAGCTTATGAGTGAAAATATCTACTTTTTGAAAGTGATAAGACTATGATCTATGATTTGGCAGTTATCATTCTAAATTTAAAATAGTTACATAAAAGCCATGTTGTATAAGATGGATTATATAAAAGTAAAATCACTTGGATAGGTTTGGACCTCCCCAAGGTGAATAAAGCTTTATTGTAAAGTATTATATATAAGTTAAAATATAACCATCTTCGAAATCCAAGAAAAGTGTATCTACACCACGTACATGTATGACAAATGACAAAGAGTTGTTAAAAGTTACGTTTCTAAATAGGCATTTAGAAGTAGACAAGTTGTCATACAAAATTTAGGAGATCAATGTGTGATCCTAAGAGAACACTCATGGCATAACAAGAGAGAATGGTTTCCTCGAATTGTCGAAGAGCCATGTTTATGTGTGTAGTTAAGTGGGAACTAGATCTATCATGTATGGACATGAGGATTAGTGGGAGTGAAAAATCACCATGTATGGACATGAAGATTAGTGGGAGCAAAATATCTTCCACGTCTTGTATGAGACATATCAATCATTAGGATTGATGTACTAACATTGCCGAGAAGTGTTTAGGAAATCATTTCTAGATGAAGGACTTGGAAGAAGCATATTTTGTCTAAGGCAAGAATATCTCCCATGTCTCGTATGTAGGAGACATATTGGTCATTAGGAATGATGTACTAACATTGCCTTTCGTGGAGGAGTGTTTGGGAAATCATTTCTAGATGAAAGACTTGGAGTAGGTATCCAAAATCTATGTGATAGATGAGAAGGATACACATGATTGCTAATGTTTCCGCCATTAGGCCAATCACATTTGCCAAGATATGAACATACCTTGATACGTTGTATGCTTAGAGCATGACAAGTTGATAACAAGTAATCCACATGAGAGTCATTGGATAGCCTTCAAGAATATCCATGAGATTCTCGAGGAGAACTATGAGTTTATTCTTATGTTTGGTAATATTAACTTAGTTGCGTGTTAAGTGTCACACGAACCCAAGTTTCTAAACCTGTAAAGGATCTGAAAAAATCCAAGTCTAAATTTTGTTATATTAAAAGCGAACAAGTAAAAGGGATGATTGAAGTATCAATCATTGTAAATTCTATAAATAGAATCTTAGTACATAACGATGAGGATGAGGTAAGTTATAAGGATCTAATGAGTAGACCCTTCCACCAAGATACCCATCACGTGGTTATCATGATAACGAGTGGGAGCATCTTTCAAGATTAAAGAGCCTAACACTAGATAGAGATCTAGAGAGGTACTTAGATAAAATTCATGTTATCGGGAATAACGATGATTGGAAAGAAAGTCAGCAATTTATAAAGATGGAGCAAATGGATATATAGTATAACCACCATCCAAGCTTTTATTGCATTTAGACAAGAGGACCATGATGAGTCATGGAACTTGTATACTTTAGATTATACGATATGAAGTAATAACTTTGTGTTGATTGTTCATATGTGATAATCACATTTATCGTTTGAGTTTATAAAACTCATTTTTGTGCTTTGGTATATCCAAATAGGTTGTGGTGACAACTTTGAACCCTATTAAATTGAATTGGATTAACATAGTTTTGGGCCCTAGTCACTTATAAGAGGTGACGTCTCGAAGTGACTAGAGTGTGATGCGATTGATGGCAAGTTCAAGTGTCATAGAGTCATATGAGATGACTAGTCGATCACATAGATAGACTGTATGGGACACTCTGTCGGGCAGTGACCGCTTATAGAGTTCTGGCAATTCTTAAACCTTGGTCGTAGCGAGAGCTACTATAGTATTCTTTTTGAGTCAATTCTTTAGACTAGAGACTATTCGCCTAAGTCGACATAGTTTCTGATTGACTTTGATTTTTGCCCCAAGCCATTCTGTAAAAAAGGGTGATTGGGCAATTATTGGGTCATGAAGGACTGTGAGTAAACGAAGGGAATAGTATGATAGAAATTGTCCAACCCCTTGTAAGGGTTAACAAATATCTCGAGTCCACTCAAGGAGTAGTGAAGTGGAAATGCGTGGCCACGCTCGGAAGGTATCTATGGTAGATAATTCCGGTTACACAGTTACTCTCCAGATTGAGGAAATCACTCTAGATATGATCACATGCAAGTACGACCCGCAAGACACCTTGCATTGAGTGGGAGATTGAAAATAGGACAAGAGAATTGGTAACGCACACTTGTTGCGAACAAGTGGGAGATTGTTGGAGTGAGTGTCCTCAACAATAGTGCGATCACTTAATTAAATCTCATTAACGAGAATACAATGGGATGGTTAACATTATAGTCAACTGATCCACATTAATCGGTAATGATTGGCTTACTAGAGTTTGACATTACTGTCGTATGACGGTGGTGATCAGTTGATCCCTTGAGGTCACACCGAAAGGACGATTCCCTAATCAAGAATATTAATTAATTGTATAACGATTCAGATTAATTAATCCCTTAAACAAAACGAGTTTACGAGTGAGAAATATATCTTATTGTAATATGATTAAATAAGATTCAATAATATAATTGTTATATTAGAATGCTTAATGATTATGAAACATTTGAGATAAGCATGATTGGTTGATCATAATTACAATTAGTTGTAGATCATATCAACCAAATATGAGATGACCCATTTTATATATATATGTGATTATAAATTATTACTTAAAATGTTAAGTTTAATTTATTTGACATGAAATTGTATTTAATTAGTTAAATACATAATTATATTTTGAGATAACATGTCACATGTCACATGTCACATGTGTGACAAATGACAAAATCACAAATTATAAAATGGAGTCCATTTTAAGTGGTATAACCGGCTTTGTGGGGTGGTTGGGTTGGTTGAGGCTTTAAACATTATTCAAATGATGATTACACATAATCATTACTAGCCTAAACACCTATAGCATGTTGGAGTAAATGTCCTCAACAATAGTGCGATCATATAATTAAATCTCGATAATAAGAATACAAAAGGGATGATGAATATTATAGTCAACTGGTCAACATAAATCGGTAATGATTGGCTCAATTGAGTTTGACGTTACTGTCGTATGACGGTGGTGATCAGTTGATCCCTTGAGGTCACACCTAAAGGACAATCCCCAAATCATGTACATTAATTAATTGTATAGCGATACAGATTAATTAATCCCTTAGTTTGAACAAGTTTAAAGTGAGAATTAAATCTTATTGTAATATGATTAAATAAGATTCATTTTAGTAATTTAATTGTTATATTACTAAGAATGCATTATGTTTATGAAACATTTGAGATAAGTGAAATTGGTTGATTATAATTACAAACTGTTGTAGATTATATTAACCAAATATGAGATGACCCATTTTATTTACATGTAATTATAAAATGTGACTTAAAATGTTAAGTCTAATTTATTTGTTATGAAATTGCATTTAAATTAGTTAAATGTACATTTATAAGCTTAATTACATGTTACATGTCACATGTCACATATGTGACAAATGACAACCGGTTGGGAAAACCGGTTGGGAGGGTATAGGCTAGAGGTTTAGGTATTATTAGTTGTTCTAATTAAGAATTAGACACAATAATTAAACCTAGACCTAGACTATAAGCTATTGCATTGTTAAGAACAAAAGCAAAAGCAAAACCCTTCCCCATGCTCATTGTGGCCGGTTGGCACATGCCCAAATAAGAGGAATTTTTTTCCTTCTTATACACTCTACATTATCTCATAATGTGTGACTTACTTATCTCTCATAAAACTCACTCTTCTCTCTAAGAAAAACTTGAACAATTTTTCCTACAACTTGAGTTCATAAAATTTCTAATAAAATTACTAAGTGTAGTAATAGGAGTTATTGGAAATATATATTAAGGGTGACTACTATATATACTAGTGTAGTATTTTGTAGAGATTAAAGGGCTAGTCTTGGGTGCAACTAATTGGAGAGTTTCTAATTTGAAACTTGGAAGATCATCCTTCTTATTTAAGCTCAAGAACAATATTTGGAAGGTGTCCTAATATTGTGCCCAAAATCCGTTCAAATCAATGTAAGGAACAATTTCTTCTTCCTTCTTTGTATTTTAGTTATGCATGCATAAGATTCATTAGTTTAATGAGTAAACTAATCATATAATGATATTAGAAATGTCTAATATTGATTTTAAGAAACCTACAAGCGGTATCAAGAGCCTTGGTTGTTGCATGCATAATCGATTTTTAATTTTTTCGAGTTATTGTAACTTAAAGAAAACTAGTAATTTGTGTTTTATAAGATAAAATCACGAAGTTATTTGCATGTCAATATATTCTGGTCCTAATATGATTTTAGGTCATTTTGATGATTTATGGAAATTTATAGTGCTCAAATATGATTTTTAGTATTTTTATTACATTTTAATGAGTAAAATGATGTTTAAAATGCTAAAAATAGTTAGATTTATCTTCTGACCTTGAAATTGTTACACAATATCACACATGCATTTTACTTACTGTATGTACAATTTCGTATGAAGGGGATTTGTTTCGTGTGATGTATTATTTTTATATGATAAAATGAAATAAATAAAAGTCAAATGGTTACAAATAACTCCGCTTTGAATCTGACCATGAAATTTTAGTATGTTGTCACATGCATGTTTTCCTGTTTGAATAAAAAATGTGAGACTAATTTGATTTGTCTAGAATGATTTATGATTTATTAATGTAAAAATGAAATAAATAGTGACTAATTTAGCAAATATAGCTAAAATAAATTTCATGTCAAGAGAAAATTGTTCCTGGTTGCATAAATGTCCCACATTTCAGATCTAAAGTTGAAAATTTAATATAATTAATTTTTGCATGCTTTATGTATTTTATTTGATAAAATCGATAAAGCGCAACCACTTTTCTCAAAAACCGATTCGAAATTTTTAAACCATTTTTTTTGACATTATGAGTGTCATGGAAATGTTCCATAATGTTCAAGAATTTAAAATTCAAATTTTGAAATTATTGTAATTAAATTTGAATTTATTTGATTAAAATATGATTTTAAAGGTCTAATTATGAGCAATTAAATAACAACAAGTTGAATTATTGTCAAAAATTGAGTAATGACTAATTTTTGAGGCCTAAATGAGTTGGGATAATTAACTTGGAGTTAAATATGATTTAAGTATTGTTTTGTGATTTTAATGTGTTAGTATCACACATTTCCATAAAACCGGGTTATATTCGATATAAACCGTTAATTAGAGCAATTTAGCATTTAACATGTGCATGTTTTATACATATTATAATGCTGTATTTTATTTATGAATGTCATATTTTCAATTTATGAATGTCATATTTTGGTTTATGTAATTTGGAATAATGTAATTTTTCCTTGTATGGCTTTAGTTTTAATCGATATTGCCCGAAATGTAAGGGAATATTGATTCGGTTGTAATTTAATGTGATTTCGTATCACTTTTATTGTATTATTTTATTTTACAAATGTATAAAAGGAAATTATTGTAATTTTATTATATATTTTGTAACTAATTGTAAAACCGGAGTTTCCCAAAGACGGTGCCATTCGGAAAGGAGTTCCGAGAGAGAGACGATGACCTTGGGAGGTGTGCTTATGAAGTTCAAGAAACCAAAGGAGATGGTTTCCGAATTTGTAATAGAATATATGATTTTCTCTTCTAGGAAAGGCCATACATTGAATTTTATTTTTTATGCTTGCATTTTATTTAATATGTTTGCATGCATTGCCAAATCGCCATAACATGACATGCATATTTTATCGAGTATTCGACCGTGTCAAATACAATTATCGTTAATTCATCGATTTACTTCACTTAAACGAGATAGATAACAAATTGACATGACCTCTCATAATAAATAATTGAGATCAAGCCTTACCAAATATAGAACCCATGAATCCCAATTTCGCAAGGAAGTAGGCTCGGCTCACCGGGATGCTAAACTTGTTACGTTGGGTAAGTAGGGTAATAAATGTTATTATTTCGAAATTTCGATTGAGCTCAACGGAAGTATTCGCGACCGTAGCCGCATGTGTTCCGGGCTTAAGATAAATATTAAAGTAATTTTGTCGACCGAGAGTTCTAATGTAGAATCGATTAAAGAGTTAATCCACCGAATTATGTTAATGAGGGATGAATCGGCTTACCGTGCCCAAGTTGATATGAATTTGGATCTCGGAATCATTTATAATAGTTGGGTAGAGGTCACTATTTAAATGTTAAAACTTGTTTAAAATGTTTACAAGTATTTAATTCGATAAATGTTAACATTTCCTTTATGTCTTTAAATTTGTAGTCATAATTGTTTATTCGCAATGGCAAATGCTAATTCATCCACCACCACCTATACTCCAACTCTCACGAATGTCTCATGGCTTCGATCCTTCATGGATCGATGCAAGTTAGAAAAGAATGGCACTATTTTTACTGATTGGGTTATGCAACTCCGTTTCGCCGCGGCGGGTGACGACATGTTTCGTTACTTTGCCAAGGTTTCTCCCACCGCACCTAATGAAAGGTCAACCGCCACGCAAGGCGAGCCTATGAGGCTAGCCACAAGAGTCTGCCACGTTCAAAAATATTTTGATCTTCTCGATGGAGGCCGATCTTCAAGGGAGTGTCATAAGATGAGCACGGCCTATGAGATCTATGCCAAGCTTGTGACCATGTTTTTTCACAAGCTCCTAGTATCTTACAATATGAGACGGCTTCCACATTATTCAACATGAACCTTAAAGAGGACCAAAAGTTAGCCCTCATGTACTCAAATTAATTGAGCATGTTGAGACTCTAATATTGCAAGGGGTGACCATTCCCAAACAACTCGTTATCGACCGAGTTTTACATTCCTTGGGGAAAATCAAAGCATATGTGAAGTTTAGGGTAAACTACAATATGCATAACATGGAAAACCTCTCTTCATGAATTACACAAGATGCTCGTGCAAGCCGAGAGAGACATGGGCTAAATGTTAGCACTTCCAAGGATGTGCTACATATTAATATAAGGAGCTAGGGGAAGTTCAAGTAAAGTGGTAGTAAAGGGAAGAAGCCCTCCACCTTCAAGCGAAAGGGGTAAAGCTATTAAGAATAGCTCTCCCATGCCCAAGAAGGGTGCCTCCAATAAGGAAAAATGCCATTATTGTAATGGCATAGGGCATTGAAAGAGGAATTGCTATAAGTATCTTGGAGATCTTAAAACTGGAAAGGTTGTTCCAGTAGGTAAATGTTTATCCCTATCGTTTATGTTATGATCTCAACTTTGGTATATAGATACGAGTTGTGATTCTTACCCTATTTAATTGTAATTAGGGCATCCTAGCAAGGATAAAGGCAAGGACAAGCAAGCCTAAGAAGGCTCTTCAAGGGAAGCTAAGGTAGCTACCCATGATTGAAGACCTATGGAAGCTTGGTCTCAATTTTGAATTGTCAAAATTTTGGGATGTATTTTGAGACATTGTTTTTAGAACTTTTATAATTTCCTTGTTTGATATGGAAATTTGTTTAATTCCTTTTATTGACATTGGTTGTAATTGGATTTAGTGACTTGGTTTTCAACCGAAGTCACTCGGTTTGTTGAAACTTTTTAGTTCTAAGAACTTGTCATCATACTCTGCATGCACTAATAACATAAATTGTATCGACTCAAATTGATCATGTTAGTATTATGATGATTGGATCATTGTAATAAGTTCAAAAGCTAAGAATTCGATTCTCATTTTGAAATATCAATTGTTAAGTCAAATTGAGTTATTGAACTCAAAGTATGGAGTCTACCAAACCAATTGGCCACACCACTTATAAAGATTGTAATTGACATGAATATGAGTACACCTCTTTAGCTTATAGAACTAGTCTATCTCAAAGCTAAGATTCGATGTCTTTACAATGAAGTATTTAGTAGATCACTTAAGGTCATGTTGTGATACTTGTACCTCCCTCACGAGTATGAGTACAAAATTGTTTGTGGCTCATAAGGCTATCTTTAAAGAAAATAGTTGTATTTTTCTAAAGATAGAGTGGGAGAAAATAAGCCACAACGAAAACCTAGTTAGGAACTAGTGAGGAAACCAAAAGAAAATGTTCTTAGGTTAGACTCAAGACTAGTGAGGAGACCAAAAGAAAGCGTTCTTAGGTGAATCCTTAGACTAGTGACGAGACCAAAAGAAATTGTTCTTGATATAATAAGATTATGATCAGTGGAAGTACCTAGAAATTTTGAATTTTGATTTTCTAAAAGAGACTTATGCAACTATATGGAATATATGCAAAGAAAATGTTTTATTTGGAGTTGTCCAATTGTAGTTGCATGGATAGACATGTAGATGTCTAGAAAAGCCAAGTTAATACGTAACTATGCTTAGATCCAAATCATCAATAAAATACCTCATAATAGGTGTCTACAAGATACACAACAAAACCACATGTCCAAATAGGGATTTGGAATAGGATGTGTACATGACACAAGCCTATTGTATGTACCTACCTAGAGGTTATGATGATCTTTTCTATTATAAGATATAAGAAGGGTTTCACTCGAATTGTCGAAAAGTCATGTAAAGACATGAAATTCAGTGGGAGTTAAAGTCATGTATAGACATGAAATTCAGTGGGAGTTAAAGTCATGTATAGACATGAAGTTAAGTGGGAGTTTAAGTTATCATGTAAAGACATGAAGTTCAGTGGGAGAAATTGTTTTCCACGTGAATGACGTTTCACTCATTAAGAGTGACATATTCATATTACCTTTTTGAAAGGAGTGGTTAGATTTTAATGTTGGATGAAAGAGGGCAACATGCATACTAAAATCAAAATCTATTGTGGAATAGAAGATTTTAGCTTGGCATTTAAAAGGTATATTATATCGTTAAGATCCTTAATCTATTCAACAAGTTAAATAGGTTGTTTATGTTGATAAAAGTGGGATCACTATTAAAGGGTCATAGTCATCCACTGAACCTAAGAATTGTTGATCACATGAGACCGATCATGTATGCCATTACATGCACATACCTAAATGAATTGTATGCTAGGAGTATGACAAGCCTAAAACAAATCAATCCACATGAGAGTCATTGGATAGCCTACAAGAACATCTGTAGAGTTCTCGAGGAGAACTAGGGATACATTCTTGTGTTTAGTAGAGAAAATTTGATAATGTGGTAAAGGTTACATTACACAAACACAAATTTCCAAACTTATAAAAGGATTTATCAAAATCCTAGGCGTACTTTTGTTATAAAAGAAGCGAATATCTAAAAGGATGATTGAAGAGTCAATCATTATAAATTCTACAAATAGAGACCTAGTACATTATGATGAGGATAAGGTGGTTTAAAAGGAACTAATGGTAGATCCTTTCACCTAAATACCTATCAGTTATCATGATAACGAGTGGGAGCATCTTTCAAGTTAAAGAGCCAAACACTTGATAGAGATATAGACATGTACATAGATAAATTCATGTTATTAGGAAAAACGTTGAATGGAAGAAAAAGCAATTAACAAGGTTGGAATAAATGAATATATGGTATATTCACTACCCAAGCCTTTATTGCATTTAATAAGATCGTCATGAATTGTCATGTACGAAATAAACTTTAGATTATATGATATGAAGCAATAACATTGTGTTGATTGTTCATATATGATAATCACATTTATCGTTTGAGTTTCTAAAACTCGTCTTGTGCTTTGTTATATCCAAATGGGTTGTAGAGACAATTTTAAACCCCATTGAAGTGGACTCTATTAACATAGCATTGGCTCATAGTCACTTATATGAGGTGACATGTGACAACCCTCGCGAATGCGGAAATATAAAACATACAAGCATGTGAAATAATATGCGGAAATACGGTATTTTAAAAACCTTTAAACATGCAAGATATATATAACACGAGGTGTGTCAAAATGTTACAAACTAAATACGGAATTACAACAAAGAGACGGGGTCTCTTAAAATGTTAGCAAAGAACAAGTGTTTAACAAAACTAGCTATATCGTCTAGGGTGTAAAACTTCCAGGGACAACGCCCGCTAGCTCACACCCGAACCCAAAATAGCATAAGCAAAAAGCCATCCATGCAAGCAACCTGTTCATTTATGAAAAACATGAACGCCACAATCAGTGGGGAGTAACTCCGGGTTCTCCCAGCCATATCACATTAAACGTACATAAAAGGAAATACAAAAGTAAAATCATGCATATATAGATATACATGTGATTTACGATAAAAGATGTCATACCAATATATAACGATAAATCCTGTGGAAATTCAAATCCGTAACCATCCATGATTATTCAAGCCTGCGGGAAGACGACTCTTAGGCAACCGAATCCGCTCACTAGGGCTTGCATCTCACCGTTAGCGGTATAAGATTGATAAGATTGAGACTCGACAGACAAACCAAGTCAAGTCATGTGATGATCACAATAAATCCAACATATTATCATCCATTCACGAACCAAGACAATGACGGTGTCCAATCATGCAATGACCCTGAATAATATCATGAAATCACGCAATCAAGAACGACGGTGCCCAATCATGCAATGACCATGAATAATATCATGAAATCACGCATTCAAAGACGACGACACGACGACGACCACTCTCACGGTAAATGAAACGCACTAGCATCGTGTACAAGGCAAGTATGAAGTATGGATCCCACGGAGGAAAACCTTCCCCTAACGCATCCACGATTCAAGCCCATTTCCTATTGTAGACTAATTCCTCTCCTGGTAGGAACGATTTAAACGGCTCCTAAATCAACCTGGCCCAGATTTCCCGGAATCACTGTTCCGATGTTCGATATGCGATCACGTTTCGCACCCAAGACTCGGTCTTACAAAGAAAACGCCGAGT
This sequence comes from Heliosperma pusillum, assembly GCA_022085475.1. Classification (NCBI taxonomy): domain Eukaryota; kingdom Viridiplantae; phylum Streptophyta; class Magnoliopsida; order Caryophyllales; family Caryophyllaceae; genus Heliosperma; species Heliosperma pusillum. Next base: position 21,193 of record JAIUZE010071031.1, read on the forward strand.
ACCCACCTTCTCGGTAGATCAATTCACGAAAGAGGCGGAAAAGAGCTCAAGCCTCATAACAAGCGGTACGCTACATGCAAATAACACCACCTCGCAAGTACACAACATTTGACGGCCGGGTCGATCAACGCAATGCGTTCAACTCCCCACAACGTCGTCGTATGCCCACTAACACATGCATTTAAGCAGTAGGATACCTCTCCGTTCCTACATTCCAGCCTTACGAACGGGAAGGTAGCCAAGGGAATGAGAGTACAAAGCACAAGACAAAATAGTGCTCAAACCGTATCATTTGTAAAAACGACTCAAAGTGGGAACATACCAAAAACCGTCACAAAACATGTGATACAAGCGAAAGAAATATCATATATCCAAAACATGAATATTATAAGTCACTACGTAAAATTATACGATAAACGGATCATGCGAACTATTATAAATTACGAGTTTTAGAAGTTAAAGGAAAAATATACAGCCGTGTTCCAGGCCGGGCAGGAGACCGGTGGCCGGTGGGCCGGCTCAGAATACAGGGCAAAAACCAAAAATCACCAAAAACAGAGAAATGTGGTATGGGCCGGTCGGTGGACCGGCGGCCGGTCGGTGGACCGGCGGCCGGTCGACCGGCACAGAGCCCCTCTTCATACAAATCCAAAATTTCCAAAGGTGTTACTGATGTGTTCCCAGCCGGTTGGCAGACCGGCAGCCGGTCGACCGGCCAGGAGCACCAGTTCACCCGTGAGCCTTGCTCACTTAACCAAATCAATCCAATTCTCATATATACTTCTAATAATCATCAACGATCAATATATATCATCAACATTCATCATATAACATCATTCATTAATCATAGCATGGTTCCTAATCTTCCTAATCGTATTCTAAATACGATTTCTAGCATATAAACATGTAAAACACGTAAATGATACCGAGTAACCCTTCACCGTTACCTTAAAGCGACTCTACTAATCGTTCAGCTCCTCTTCTATAAGGAAATAGTCTTTGTCGGGATCTTGGAGGTCACCACCTACAAATAGATCGTAGAAAGATGAATAAAGTTCATCTTGAGAAAGACGGGAATTTTGAAAAGCGAGAAAGACGATGATTTTAATATCAATACGGATAGAGGAAGGTACGGGAAGAAGAATAAGACAAACTTACGTAAATTCTATCAAGTAACGAAGAAGTTACGACGATTCTAAGATCGATATCAAAGAGGGAAAGTTGAGATTTCTTAGAGAGGAACAAATGTGTTTGATTTTGTGTTGAATGAATTATTAGGTTAAAGAGTAGTGTGAGTTGTGTAGGAGAAAAGTCAACGGAAGTCAAAGACGGTTCCAAAGTCAAAGAAAGTCAAACTCGACTCAAAAGTCAAGAAAAGTCAAAGACGACTTAAAAGTCAAGAAAAGTCAAAGACGACTTAAAAGTCAAGAAAAGTCAAAGACGACTTAAAAGTCAAGAAAAGTCAAAGACGACTCAAAATTCAAGAAAAGTCAAACTCGCCTTAAGACGGGATTCTCATGGAATCTCGCGGAAATTCCAAATACGAACTCGGAAATTCTAAATTCGACTCGAAACATTAAATTCTAAATTAAAACTTAAATTTGCTGAAAAGTATCCGTAAAATATTTCTACTAGAAAAATAGGGTACATTTCCGGGTGTTACAATCACCCCACCTTTTAAAAAGTTTCGTCCTCGAAACTTGATATTAGAAAACAAAAGTATCAAAGACAAGAATCGGTTTTAAAAAAATTAACAAGAAAGCTTTTACAAGGGAAACATTTATGAAACGCGGTTCTTCTCGAAAACGGTTTAAGTAAATTTTTCATAAGTGAGAAACTTTATTTACGAATCACAAGAGTGCCCGTCGTGAACGAGAACTCTAGCTATCACAAATTAAATCAATGCCGAAACAGTGAAATCGAAAATCAAAACAAGTGTTAGTAAGTGCAAGACTAGTCACCAGACGTCTCCAATAACAGATCTAAACACCCAACTAAACACAAAATCCAAATATAAAAGCGAAAGAATCTATTTTCTCCAAAAAGAGGGTACAAAGTCCATCTTTAGACTATTTTAAAAAGTTAAAATAGGATTACGATATGGAGATTTGAAAGTTTTCTCAAGGATAGAATCAAAATAAGAAGACATTACACGAACTTAGAGCGAACTCGAACATCAAAATCACAAATCGTGATACTAAGAGATACGTCCACACGAGTAAAATGGACTAAAAAGGGGAAGGATTGAAAGTAGCGGATTGAGTAAGGATCAATTTGAGGGAAAGGAGAGGAATGAACCACAATACTATGCTCCACTTATGACAATTCAAATGTCGATCGCAACTCGACCTCACTAACTCCACGAGTAAACTAGTCCTCAAGAGAGTAGAGATAAATGAACACGGCACAAGGAACATTAGGAAGCTTCATTAAAGACTACGATAAGATGGAAATAAAAGACGAAGGCGAAAAAGGAAAACGAGGCTGATTTAAGGAAGTGAAACTACCAGACACGATCTCCGGGGGGGCATCGACTTCGGCTCGACGGAGTACATAGCTGGATCCTTTAGTTTTGGCACCGGTTGCGGAAGTCTGACGATCGGGACATTCACGAATGAGGTGTCCAGGCTTCTTGCAGAAAAAGCAAAAGAGGGGCCTATCATAGCATCCTACTCCCGGGTGGAAGGGTTTCCTACAACCGTCACAAAATCGACTTCGAGCTTGAGCTTGAGGGGGAGCATTGAAACGTCTCTGGTTAGCATAGGCATTAGAGGAAGAGGGAGCGAAAAGTCTTTTGTCATGGAAGTTTGACCTTGGATTGAAAGAGGAAAAAGGAGATGGACTCTTCATCTTCGCCCCATCACTAAAGACCTTCATGGAGTCCTCGGCCCGAAGGGCATCGTCATACAAATCTCCGAAAGATGTAGAGCTCCTCCTTACTTTGCTTTGGAGCAAAGCACTAAGCTTATTACGATAGTAAAAAGCTCGATCTTCATCATCCTTGATGAGTCCTGGCGCAAAGCGAGCAAGCTGGTTGAATTGGGTGGTGAAGTCTTGGGTCAACAAATCACCTTGCTTGAAATCGATGAATTCTCTGAGTCTTTGCTGCTTGAGCTTCATGGGGTAAAATCGATCCTCAACAAGAGACTTGAACATTCCCACTCGAAATTGATTTCAAGAATAGCGGTGGGATTGGAAATAGACCACCAGTAGTCTGCCTCCCTTACCAGGAAGAACTGCGCAATCCTTACCTTGTCCTCTTCAAGGACCCGGTAATAGTCAAATTGGTTCTTCATCTCTCGAAACCATTCCGAGAGCTCGGTAGGGTCCGGCTCACCACCATAAGGCGTAATATTGCTCCTAGCAATTTGGCTAGCCACCCAAGCATAGCCTCCTTGGCAATTGTCTTCTCTATGAAGAGGGACTTGGTTGGTACTAACATTAGCCGCCTCTTGATGATTGCCCATAAATTGAGTAAGAGCCCCGAGAATAACGTTCTCTTCTACACGAGGTTTAACCATCTTCATAAGAAACAAAAACAAATTAAGTTACTCCTATCAATTAGCATAAACAAATAGACTACCAAATAAAGTCCTTAACTTCTACCCACTCTCTCATTTATTATTTCAAGGTCAAGTAGTTTAATTTAGGGTTCACGTGTGTGCGTCGGGAGCGATAAGAAGCTCTGATACCAACTGTGACATCCCTCGCAAATGCGGAAATATAAAACATACAAGCATGTGAAATATATAGCAAAAATACGGTATTTTAAAAACCTTTATACATGCAAGATAGAAAATACGAGGAGTGTCAAATTTACAAACTAAAGTGTGAAATACAATAACAAGAGACGTAGTCTCTCAAAGTGTTAACAAATTAAAAGTGTTTAGCAAACAAGCTAAAATCGTCTAGAGGTGTTTTATCCAGGGACAACGCCCGCTAGCTCACACCCGAACCCAAAATAGCATAAGCAAAAAGCCATCCATGCAAGCAACCTGTTCATTCATGAAAAACATGAACGCCACCATCAGTGGGGAGTAACTCCGGGTTCTCCCAGCCATATCACATTAAACGTACATATAAGGGAATACAAAAGTAAAATCATGCATATATAGATATACATGTGAGATACAATACGAATAGATAGGCAATACGAGATAAAATGATAAGATCATATGGGAATCAAATCCGAACCATCATGCTATTCAAAGACTCGGGAAAAAGCACTCTTAGGCAACACCGAATACGCTCACTAGGGCTTGCATCTCACCGTTAGCGGTATAAGTTTTGATAAGATTGAGACTCGACAGACAAACCAAGTCAAGTCAGGCGATGATCACAATAAATCCAACCTATTATCATCCATCACGGAACCCAAGACATTGACGGTGTCCAATCATGCAATGGA
>JAIUZE010071033.1:0-50612 GCA_022085475.1 Heliosperma pusillum
TAACCAGCTAAACCAAGGAAACTTCGAATCTCTCTAATATCAGTCGGACTCTTCCAATCAACAACTGCCTCAATTTTAGAAGGATCCACCATTACACCTTCTTTAGAAATCACATGCCCAAGAAAGGACACTTTAGGTAACCAGAACTCACACTTAGAGAACTTAGCATACCACTTCTGACTACGTAGAACACCCAAAATAATCCTCAAATGAATAGCATGCTCATCTTCGGACTTGGAGAAAATAAGAATATCATCAATGAATACCACCACACACTTGTCAAGATATTCACTAAAGGTGCGGTTCATTTGATCCATAAAAATAGCAGGAGCATTCGTCAATCCAAATGGCATTACTTTGAACTGATAATGACCATACCTCGTACTAAAAGCGGTCTTTGGAATATCAACATCTCTAACCGGAATTTGATGATAACCGGATCTCAAATCAATTTTCGAAAATGTAGAAGCACCCTTTAGTTGATCAAATAAATCTTCAATTCTCGGTAAAGGAAACCTATTCTTGATTGTAATCCGATTCAATTCACGTATCGATACACAATCTTCATCGAGACCATCCTTCCTTCTTCACAAAAAGAAATGGAGCAACACCCCACAGGCGAGGCACGTGGTCGAATCAAACCACTTTTCATTTCAATCATATCATCCAACTGCTTCCTTAATTCTTTCAATTCAGACGGAGCCATACGATAAGGAGCTTTGGCAATTGGACCAGAACCAGGAACAAGATCAATGGAGAATTCAACATCACGCTCGGGAGGAATCCCGTGCAAATCTTCGGGGAATACATCAATGAACTCTCGAACAATAGGCACATCTTCAATACTTGCAAAGAGGTATTTGAAGAAGTCACAACACACAAGAATGCTTTGTAACCTTTTCTAACCATACTTACCAACTTCAAAGCGGAAATTAAAGACACACCTTTACGGGGATGAGATCCCTTATAGGTTATTCTAACACCTAAAGGACTCTTTAAGAAAAGCTTTTGATCACGACACTCGAACCTAGCATGATACATAGCTAACCAATCTATACCTAATATAATATCAAACTCTCCTAGAGGAAACTTAAGGAGATTCGCGGGAAAGATAGAACCCGAAATAGATATAGGTACATTTGGATAAAGGGTTGAACAAGAGATAATATCTCCGGAAGGTAAGGATATGGGAGTATCCTCACTAGATGTAGGCTTGATAGATAATTTACTAGCATAAGTCGATGACACAAAAGACATTGAAGCACCGGTATCAAATAAAATAAGACACGGTTGCTCTAAGATTGAGAACATACCCGTAATGATCTCGGGATGAGCGTCGGCTTCTGCACGACTCATGACAAAGATTGAACCCTTAGGCTTAGGAGGAGGGAGGGGGCAACTTTCGGTCGGGGCAATCTTCATAACGACGACCACCCTTTTGACAAAAGAAGCAAATGTAAGGTCGGTTGGCACATGACACACCGGGGTGGTGTGGTTGTCTACAACGATTACATTGACGACCTTGAGTTTGAGCTTGAGGAGCATAAGGGCTATGAGCCACATTTGAAGTAGCTCTAGGAATAAAAGGAGCAGGATTCCTTGAATAAGCATTGGAAGAAGGATTAAACCTTCTCTTGTTAGCATAGGAACTAGAAGAAGACGGAATAAACGGCCTCTTCCCAAAAGCATTCGGCCTAGGAGCATAAGAAGGAGATGGATTATTCATTAAAGCTTCATCTCTAATGGCCTTCATGGAATTCTCGGCCCACAAAGCATCATCATAGAGATCTCCAAAGGATGCGGTATCCCTTCTCACTTTACTTTGAAGCACGGCATTCAACTTGTTACGATAATAGAATGCTCGATCTTCATCATCACGGATAAGCCTCGGCGCAAAATGAGCGAGCTTATTAAACTCCGCAGTAAACTCTTGAGCGGATAAGTTACCTTGTTTAAAGTCAATGAACTCTTTAAGCCTTTGCTGTTTAAGCTCTTTAGGGTAAAACCTACCCTCCACAAGAGCTTTAAAGCAAGCCCAGTTAAAGTCCTCTTCAAGAACAGCAGTGGCACTTGTGATAGCCCACCAGTTGTCAGCTTCCCTCACCAGAAAGTGCTTTGCAATCCTCACCTTGTCCTCTTCTTGGACTTGGTAAAGATCAAACTGCTTCTCCATCTCACGGAACCAATCAGATAGCTCCGTAGGATCCGGCTCTCCACCATATGGTACGATCTTACTTCTCGCTATCTGTCTCGCCACCCATGCATAGCCACCTTGATGGTTGTCCTCCTTTCTAGGGGGAACTTGGTTGGCATTAGCTAAAGCGGCATCTTTCTGATTTTTCAGCACTTGAGCAAGAGCTTCCATCATAACATTCTCGGCTAATCGCGGTCTAACCATCTTCATAAGAAACAACAACAAATTATGTTACTCCTATTAATTAGCATAAACAAATAGACTACCAAGTAAAATCCTTAACTTCTACCCAACTCTCTCATTTATTATTTCAAGGTCAAGTAGTTTAAGTTAGGGTTCACGTGTGTGCGTCGGGAGCGATCAAAGCTCTGATACCAACTGTGACAACCCTCGCGAATGCGGAAATATAAAACATACAAGCATGTGAAATAATATGCGGAAATACGGTATTTTAAAAACCTTTAAACATGCAAGATATATATAACACGAGGTGTGACAAAATATTACAAACTAAGTGCGGAAAATAACAAAGAGACGGTGTCTCTCAAGATGTTAACAAAGAACAAGTGTTTAGCAAACTAGCTAAAATCGTCTAGAGGTGAAACTTCCAGGGACAACGCCCGCTAGCTCACACCCGAACCCCAAAATATCATATCCAAAAAGTCATCCAATGCAAGCAACCTGTTCAACCATGAAAAACATGAACGCCACAGTCAGTGGGGAGTAACTCCGGGTTTTCCCAGCCATATCACATTAAACGTACATCAAAGGAGATACAAAGGTAGAGCATGCATACATATAGATATACATGTGAGATACGATAAGGATAGATAGGCAATCCAATATATAATGATAAGATCATATGGAAATCAAATGTGAAACCATCATGCTATTCAAGACTCGGGAAAGACACTCTTAGGCAACCGAATACGCTCACTAGGGCTTGCATCTCACCGTTAGCGGTATAAGATTGATAAGATTGAGACTCGACAAACAAACCAAGTCAAGTCATGTGATGATCACAAGGAATCCAACATATTATCATTCATTCACGAACCCATACATAGACGGTGTCCAATCATGCAATGACCATGAATAATGTCATGAAATCACGCATTCAAAGACGACACAATGACATCTCTCACGGTAAATGAAATGCACTAGCATCGTGTACATGGCAAGTATGATTAAAAGGCATCCACGGGATCACATTTCCCTGAACTCATACGCGATGCTTACATTTCGCCTATGTAGACTATTTTCCTCCTGGTAGCACTACGATAATAATACGGTCCTAGTCTAAACCTGGCCGATCTCGGAAATAAACGGTTCCGATTCGACATGCGGATGACGTTTCGCATCCAAGACTCGGGCTTACAATATATATGCCGAGTACCCCAAATTCGGTAGATCAATTCACGAAAGAGGCGGAAAAGAGCTCAAGCCTCATAACAAGCGGTACGCTACATGCAAATAACACCACCTCGCAAGTACACAACATTTGACGGCCGGGTCGAACAACGCATAGCGTTCAACTCCCAACAACGTCGTCGTATGCCCACTACACATGCATTTAAGCAGTAGGATACCTCTCCGTTCCGACATTCCAGCCTTACGAACGGGAAGGTAGCCAAGGCAATGAGAATACAAAGCACAAGACAAAATAGTGCTCAAACCGTATCATTTGTAAAAACCGACTCAAAGTGGAAACATACCAAAAACCGTCACAAAACATGTGATACAAGCGAATGAAATGTCATACATCCAAAACAATAATATTATAAGTCGCTACGTAAAATTATACGTTAAATGAACCATCGGAATTAATATAAATGAAAACCGTAACAACATATATAAACAACACGCAGCAGGTGCCAGCCGGTCAGGCTAACCGGCTGCCGGTCCACCGGCTCAGGCCAGTACCTCATACGAAAAACCAATTAAAATGTCAGTGTGTCCCAGCCGGTCAGGCTGACCGGCTGCCGGTCAACCGGCTGGGACCAATGGGTCAGATGAAAAACAAAGGAAGAAGGGGGTGTCTCAGCCGGTGGTCTGACCGGCTGCCGCTCGACCGGCTGAGCCCAACTTCATATTTCCAAATCACGTAAAAATGCCAAAATATACAGCCACTGCCCCAGCCGGTGGTCTGACCGGCTGCCGGTCGACCGGCTGAGGTCAGCAGTACACGAAAATGCCTTGTTTCATCAAAGTCGACTCTTGATAATTATCGACTATCATTCTAATTCATCAATACCCATGTAAATACTAAATAAACAACATCCATCAACAACAATACAATTCATAAGTTTACTAACCATAATCAAAACACGGTTTCTATCCTAGAAATCACATAAAACACGTAAATGATATCGAGTAACCCTTCACCGTTACCTTAAAGCGTCTTCACTACTCGTCAAGCTCCTCTTCAATAAGGTAGTAGTCTTTGTCGGGATCTTGGAGGTCACCACCTACATAAAGATCATAAAAGATGAATGAAATTCATCTTGAGAAAGACGGGAAATTTGAAAAGCGAGAAAGACGATGATTTTATCATCAATACGGATAGAGGAAAGTAAGGGGAGAAGAATGAGACGAACTTACGTGAATTCTATCAAGTAACGAAGAAGTTACGATGATTCAAAGATCGAAAAATGGATGGAGGCAAGGTTTGATCTTTCTTAGAGACGAAGGAATGTGTTTGTGAGTTTGAGTAGGAAAATAGGTTAAGGAGTATGAGTATAAGTAAGGAAAAGTCAACCAAAAGTACAACTCGCCTTAAGACGAGATTTTCATGGAATCTCGCAGATATTCCAAATACGAACTCGGAAATTCTAAATTCGACTCGAAACATAAAATTTCAAATTAAAACTTAAAATTACTAGAAAAATAGGGTACATTTCCGGGTGTTACATAAAGAGACAAGAGAATTGGTGACGCACACTTGTGTAAGACAAGTGGGAGATTGTTGGAGTAGGTGTCCTCCACAATAGTGCGCCACATGATAAATCTTATTATGGAATATAATTGGGATATTTATTGACTATATATATGATTAGTCAGTTGATTAACGTAAATCAATAACGGTTGGCTGACTAGAGTTTGACGTTATTGTCGTTTGACGGCGGTGATCAACTGATCCCTTTCGGTCACACCTAAAGGATGAAATCCAAATAGTAACTAATTATTTGTATACGATACAGTTAATTAGTACATTACATATATTCGATATGTACGAGAGTTAATTGTTAGAAATTGAGTTAAGAACTCAAATTCGATTAAACTTATTTTTCAATTATGCGATAATTGACTAATAAATTTATATCTTATTTTAATACGATTAAATAAGATTTAACTTAGTAATTAATCGTTAAATTACTAAATTAGTTGAGGTTTTGAGATAGAGGTAATTAGTTAATTATATTTACAAAGAGTTGTAAAATAAATTAACTAAGCATTGTGGGACCCATTATATATTGATATAATGGTAAAATATTACTTAAAATGTTAAGTACATATTATTCATTTATTTGTGTCATATAATTGTTATATAATCAAATTAACACTTAATTATACAAGATAATTAAGCATATGATTAATAAGTATTTGTGGGACAAATATCAAAAATCAAAATGGATCAAAATAGCCCTCACATGGCCGGTTAGAGTGTAGTGGATAGTGATGATGGTTGCTCTTATTCATACTCACAAGTAACATGTGATTATGACATGAATAGTAAACCTAAAATCATTTTATTCACTACAACACACCACCACTTTGCATGGCAATAAAATAAGAAGAAAAATCAATCTTGGTTAAGCATAGAGGCCGGCCCTCTTGGGCATAAATTGAACAATTGTTGTTCAATTTATCACTAGTTCATTCTTGCTTATTTTCATACATCTCTCAAAAACTCTTCTTCTCTCTAAAAACTCTCAAATACTAATATTTCTTAAGTATTACTAGTGTAGTAATATAGTCTAATATTAGTAGTATAATATCTATCTTATTATCTAGTTAATAATAAGGGTAGATTATTTGGTGTCATCTTGGTGCAACTTGAAGGAGGTCTTCTAGTTTGAAGATTATTCTTGTTCATCCATATTATTAGCTCAAGAACAACAAGAAGGAGTTCTTGTTGTGCCCATATTATTTACATACCAATGTGAGGAAATTTCTTCTTTTATATAAATGTCTGTATATTTGCATGCATGTTACATAGATCATTAAATATTAAATTAACAAGTAATTTAGTAACTAATTAGAGGAGTCTAATTAAGGTCTATGGACTTTCAATTAGTTAACTTAAAATTGAATTAAAATAAAATTGATGGGATCTTCCTCTAAACCTAAAATTGAGACTAGTCTTTATAGGCCAAACTACTATGAATCTCTTTTTCGTCGGTAGGCATATAGGACCTTACTCTCCATATGGCCCCTTTTACGTTGGGTAAGTAGTGTGTGTTGACCTATTTTATCTCAACATTATAGTCCAAAGAGTTTCTCGTGATTATGATGGACTAAGATAGAATTTACAGAAATTTATCGACCAAGAATTCTAAAGGTAGAATTAGCCAAGAGGTTGGCTTATCAATTTACAGATAATTGAGTCTTGGGATCATTTATATAATTCTTGAGGTAGGTCAATTGTATAAATGCTCGAGTCTTTGCATTAAAACAAATTTTGCACTAGACTTAAATTCAAATCGATGAGTATGCTTATTATGTTTTTTTTCTTCTCTTTCAGTGTAGAACTCGTTCATTTTGATAATACTGCATATAACAAATGGCTGGAAATACTGATATCCCTATGCCAAGTGCCACGCTCGCGCGCGAATCCTGGCTTAAAGCTTTTATGGATCACATGAATCAGTCCACGCGACTGAAGAATGACGGGTCCAACTTTGCGGACTGGGAGGCGGCATTACGGAATGCTGCCATTGCTGACGGTGAGCTCAAGTACTTGACTGAGCCAATACCGCCAAACCCAGGCCCCAATGCGAGAGCTAACGAGACACTTGAATATAGTGACTTCGTTATGGAAGCGGGTGCGATAAAGAACGTAGTCATCTTTGCAATGGAAAGCAATTTGCAAAGACGCTTCATTGCTGAAGGTGCAAACAAGATTTTCACCACGCTCACTAACGAATTCTCAAAAGCACCGACGATCGTTACTTATGAGCATACCTGTCGCTTCTTTTAGGCGAAACTCCAGAAGGGCCATTCGGTTAGCCCACACATTCTTGATATGATTGAGAATGTCGAGAAACTGGAGGCACTTGATTGCAAAATCAGTGAGAGCATAGTCATTGACAGTGTGATTCATTCACTTCATGATGGTTTTGCCCTTTTCAGGGCAAATTACTATATGAATGATATGAAGAAAAGTCTTCATCAGCTACACTCACTTCTCGTACAGACCGAGAATGATATGAAATTGAGTGGGAGCATGAAGCAAGATGTTCTCATGCTTTACAACAAGGGTAAAGGTAAGGGCAAGGCTCATGGCGACCTAGCTGTAGGAAAGCCAAAGTTTAAAAAGTCAGGAAACGGCAAGAGTTGGCCTGGTGAGACCAGTGGCTCACAAGGCAAGGCAAAGAGCAAGGACAGTAACCTGGCCAGACTCTCGGAATAAACGTGTTCCGATTCGACATGCGATAAACATTTCGCATCCAAGACTCAGTCAAACACAGAAGCCGAGTACCCCAAATTCGGTCAAACTACTCGAAAGAGGCGGAAAGAACACAAGAATCATAATCAAGTGGTACGCTACATGCAATGACATAGGTAGAACCTGTTGGAGCTAGTGTCCTCTACAGGTAGTGTGATAACATGAATAAATTTCTTACAGGTTCACAGGGTATACTTAGTATTTATATCAGTTGATTAACGTTTATCGATAACGGTTGGCTTGCTAGGAGTTTGACGTTATTGTCATTTTAATGCCGGTGATCAACTAGTCCCTTAAAGTCACACCTAAAGGATGTGTCTGAGAGATGTGATTATATGAATAATATAATCATATTGATGCCTTATTATATGACTAAAAGGTTAGTCGATGTATATGACTAAAAGGTTAGTCAGTGTAATGATGATACGATTATTTAATAACGATTAAATAATATAAGCTAAAACGAATGAATTGTAATTCGTAATTGAATATAAACCGTTATATTTAATCAATGTATATAATATAAGCTTAAACGAATTAAAATGTTAATTCGTAATTAAACATAATATGTTATATTTAATTAGCAAATTATAAATATACGGATATTTATAATTGACGTAAATATTATATTACATGCCAATATAACCGAAAAAAGAAGGAGAAAATAGTCTTTTCTTCTCTTATTTTTCGGCTTATAAGAGATAAAAATAAGAGAAAATATCTCCTATTATTCTTTTATGGTAACTAGGTCAAAAACCCTAATTACAAGAGGAGTAAAAAGTGAATAGACTTCTTCTTCTACTACTCTTGTTGGACGGCCGAAACACAAGAAGAGGAACAAGAAAAATTCAGATTTTTCTCTTGAATTCTCTCTATCATTCATCATCACACAAAAGAAAAATTAGCAGTAACTTTTCCCTAAAATTCTACCACAAGCAAGGCATATCTCGAAGCATCTTGGGTGCAACAATTAGGAGAATATCGATTTCGATATTGTTCATAGGCCAAATTTGCTAGGACCAAAGGTTAATTCTAAATTCCTATAATTTTATATTATGCAATTCATTTATGACTCGTAATTCATATACTATAGTTTCGTTATAATCCGTAAAATAATGACGAAATATACCGATATTTCTCACAAGTGGTATCAGAGCCAAGGGGTACGAAATTATTTTATATGTTTTTCATAATTGATGAAATATAAGATTAGATTTGTTTTTTTTGTTTTTGTTTTCGGCCGAGTACTGAGAAAAGAAAAAAAAAATTTGTTGTTCTTTTCCTGCTGCTGCCGAAGAAAAAAAATATTTTTTGTTTGTACTGTTCATCCGTATAAAAAAACAAAATTTTTCCCTTGTTTTTCCATTTTGATTCATTATAATTGTTGTTTTAAATAGTTAAGCCGATAACATTATGAATTTGTAGTTGTTTTGATTTAATAAGGATTAAATTAAAATGTAAATGGAAATCGATTTGAATGTTCATCGCTATATATTTTTCGGTATTCATTGATTTAGATATTCATTTTAAATTGTTAAATTGAATCATCTAGTTTGTATCGATGTTTATTAATGATTAGATGTTGATAATTTGTACCGATCTTGAAAATATTAGTAACATCAAATTAAATTGTATATTTAAAAAAAAACCCGTGGCTGCCAAAAGAAAAAAAAACAATTTTGTTTTTTTAATTTTTGGTCGAAAGTTTTTTTTTTCATTATAATGATAATGTTTCGTTTATTGTTGTGAAGAAGTTCACAATAATTGGATACCCAATTATTTTAAAGAGGTTTAAAATAATGTTGTATTAATTCATGTTAAAGAATATGAATTAAAATTGGATTATGTTTGGTTGGGGTTATTGTGATTAATTAAGGAATTGTCACATAATTTTGATCATTTTAAAAGGTGGTTTGGATAAATTACTCTTCATAATTAAAGAATTATGTCTTGCATGATTAATTTATAGTTGATGCATTTTATTTTGTTGAATGAATGGTTGAATGGTTTAATTTACGTATTTTTGCAATCGAATGTAATTTGTATTATCTAGTGTGGCCTTAGTTGATCATGTTTTCGTAATGATGGAAACATAATCTTTGATGTAATTTTGAGATCTCGAATCTCCATTTTATTTTTTTATTAAATTATGTTTTTAAATTAGAATGTAAATATTTTATATTTTGTAATTTATTAAATGTATTTTGAGAAGACTAAAGATGGAGATCGGATTGCTCACTCCCGCTACATGGACCAAGATGGAACATCAAGACAAGCTTCTCGGGTCCAAATGGGTTGGATTCCAAAATTATATTTTTGTTCATTTTGGTAGATAGGCCACACTAGGACTTTGTAATATTTTTATGTATTTTTCCGTTCTTATTGTTTTTCATCACATGATAGTTAGTTCATCATATTCCGCCTAAACCAAACCACCTACTACTAAAATGCATGTAAATTGACTCATATAGTATGAATTTTAGTTATCGTGGACATAAAGATGTCACTCGAATTTAAGCCATCATTTTATTTTATTCGTTCTCGTATGCTAGATATTAGTTCACTTAAAATTGAATTAAAATATAATTGATGGGATCTTCCTCTAAACCTAAAATTGAGACTAGTCTTTATAGGCCAAACTACTATGAATCCCTTCTTCGTCGGTAGGCATATAGGACCTTACTCTCCATATGACCCTGATCGGGCCTGTCGCAAGCCTAATACAAAGATAATTTACCCAGACTAGGCTAATAACAATTTAATGTAATTAGGGAAGTAGGGGTCGATCCTCAGGGAGATGGTGCTTCCTATGGATTGTGAATCGTCTCACAATTGAGTTTTATCTAACGATTTTCTGGGTTTTGAGGTTTTGAATTCTAAACTAATAAAGAATATAAATAAAAACAAACTAAAATGAAAACAATAAAGCAAATGATGAATTAACAGTAATGAGAAGCATCTAGGGAAGTAGGTTCACACATGTAGATTGACATATTGATGAAATTGGATTTAGGACAAGCAAATAATTCATTGTGAGTTCGTAAGAATGATGTGTTCATTACAATCATAGATCAGATGGTCTAGCAGGCTTTTAGGCGATTTACTAGGTCTTAATCCACCATGTCATGCTTTGTCTATTCAATTCCCGTATCTCTACCTTGGAAAAGAATTCCATACTAGTTAATGATTTTGATCAGGAATCGTCAACTATCGTTTTAGTCCAAACATGCATAGACACAATGTTTTAAAAGCACAATTTCTTTTATCCAATTATCATCTTTTAATCAATCCAACATGGCTACCCTACACCCTAGAAAGGTGACTACTCACTCATGATTTTGTTTATATCTAAGATGATGGTGATAATGAAAACTAGGATAGACATGTTTAGTTGGTTTTTGAAAATAATTTAAGACTCTCTATGTGGCGATAATAACGACGCTATTTTGACAATCTAAGAAATGAAACTACAATTATAACAACATGAAAATGAATCTAGAGTAATATGAATAGAAAATGACAATCAAATAAGGAACATAAAGAACAATAAACAAAGGATAAATTAGGAATACCTAGGTGACGATCAACAACGAAAGCGATAACAATAACAGAAATCTCTCGCATAGAATAATCGTACCTTGAATTACAACTCTTGAACCCAACAAAGTAGATTACAAAGATTGAACTTCTTATTGATCTAAGCTAATGTTTTGATGTGAAATGGACAGAAATAAACTAAGAACTAAAGACAAAAGAAGAAAATAATCTAAACTAGAAAGACTAAACTAAAGAGAAAATGTAAGAAGAAAGGAGATGTTGTGTGAGAGATTGGTGTGAGTTGTGTGTCTTGAGAAGAGGGGCTGGAGCATCTATATAAAGCATTAGGGTTTCGTGGAGAAGGAGTCGAGCATAAAACATATAGGACAAAAATAGGAAGTTAAAGCATTTTGTGCGGAGCAGCGAACATCCCCGATCGGGTACACACTTACCCAATCGGGTAAGTGGTCATCTGGAAGCAATTGACTAACGTTTCATCTCCCTTTGCTTTGACTTGACTTCCATCATCCCCCTTGACCTCTTCAATCGGGTTTGTTGATAGGGTTTGATGTAAAGCG
The DNA here is from genome assembly GCA_022085475.1 of Heliosperma pusillum. Taxonomy (NCBI): domain Eukaryota; kingdom Viridiplantae; phylum Streptophyta; class Magnoliopsida; order Caryophyllales; family Caryophyllaceae; genus Heliosperma; species Heliosperma pusillum. The sequence continues at coordinate 11,978 of JAIUZE010071033.1, forward strand.
ATGAATCCTTCCGCCTAATTGATTGCTCTTCCGACAACTGCGACATCGTCTTTATTTCTTCTCTCTTTTGAGTTAGTGAACCTTCTTGAAATGCCTTTGAAATGGTCAAGCTTGCTTCTTCAAATCGTCGGGTTCTAGGCAAATGCTCGGGAATATAGAAAAAGGGCGTAGAAACGTCACTTTCCCTACAAAACAGGTTAGAGCACATGAATTCGCCTAGAAGACAATATTAGCTCATAAAATGGCTTAACAAAGCACTTATCAGACCCCTTCTACGTTGGGTAAGTAGTGTATGTTGACCTATTTTATCTCAACATTATAGTCCGAAGAGTTTCTCGTGATGATGATGGACTAAATATAGAATTTACAGAAATTTATCGACCAAGAATTCTAAAGGTAGAATTAGCCAAGAGGTTGGCTTATCAATTTACAGATAATTGAGTCTTGGGATCATTTATATAATTCTTGAGGGAGGTCAATTGTATAAATGCTCGAGTCTTTGCCTTAAAACAAATTTTTGCACTAGACTTAAATTCAAATCGATGAGTATGCTTATTATGTTTTTTTTTCTTCTTTTTCAGTGTAGAACTCGTTCATTTTGATAATACTGCATATAACAAATGGCTGGAAATACTTATATCCCTATGCCAAGTGCCACGCTCGCGCGCGAATTTTGGCTTAAAGCTTTTATGGACCACATGAATCAGTCCACGCGACTGAAGAATGACGGGTTCAACTTCGCGGACTGGGAGGCGGCATTACGGAATGCTACCATTGCTGACGGTAAGCTCAAGTACTTGACTGAGCCAATACCGCCAAACCCAGGCCCCAATGCGAGAGCTAACGAGACACTTGAATATAGTGACTTCGTTATGGAAGCGGGTGCGATAAAGAACGTACTCATCTTTGCAATGGAAAGCAATTTGCAAAGACGCTTTATTGCCCAAGGTGCAAACAAGATTTTCACCACGCTCACTAACGAATTCTCAAAAGCACCGAGGATCATTACTTATGAGCATACATGTCGCCTCTTTGAGGCGAAACTTCAGAAGGGCCAACCGGTTAGCCCACACATTCTTGATATGATTGAGAATGTCGAGAAACTGGAGGCACTTGATTGAAAAATCAGTGAGAGCATAGTCATTGACCGTGTGCTTCATTCACTTCATGATGGTTTTGCCCTTTTCATGGCAAATTACTATATGAATGATATGAAGAAAAGTCTTCATCAGCTACACTCACTTCTCGTACAGACCGAGAACGATATGAAATTGAGTGGGAGCATGAAGCAAGATGTTCTCATGATTTCCAACAAGGGCAAAGGTAAGGGCAAGGCTAATGGCGACCTAGCTGTAGGAAAGCCAAAGTTTAAAAAGTCAGGAAACGGCAAGAGTAGGCCTGGTGAGACCAGTGGCTCACAAGGCAAGGCAAAGAGCAAGGACAGTAACATGGAGTGCCACCATTGCCACAAGTCTGGGCATTGGAGGAGGAACTGTCCCGTGTACCGTGAGGACATAAAAGCAGGCCGCGTCACTCCTGTTGGTATGTCATCTTTTATTCATATGATTGAGATTAACCATGCAAGTTTCGGAACTTGGTTACTTGATACAGGTTGTGGTTCTTATCTGTGTAATCATTTGCAGGGCCTAAGAAACATCACACCTCTCGAAAAGGGTGATGTAGACCTGCGAGTGGGGAATGGAGCAAGAGTTGCTGGAGTTTCAGTGGGAACATATGTAATCCAACTCCCGAGTGGTTTTGAGTTATATTTATATAACTGTTGCTATGTACCCAGTTTATCTAAGAACATTATTTCTGTTTCCGTACTAGATAAAGACGGTTTTTCATTTTCAATAAAAAACAATAGCTGTATTTTTTCTTGTAATGAAATGATTTATGGCAAAGCAGTTTCGATGAATGGAATTTATATCTTAGATCAAACCACAGACATATTGCATGTGAATAATAAGAAATTAAAGGTTGGTGACAAAGATCAAACTTATCTATGGCACTGCCGTATGGGACACATAAATGAGAAACGTGTAAAGAAGCTCATTGACAATGGGACTATATCCCCATTTGATTACGAATCATTTGGCACGTGTGAATCATGTCTTATCGGTAAAATGACTCGAATTTCCTTCAAAGGTGTTGGAATGCGCGCTAGTGACCCATTATGACTCATACATACTGATATATGTGGACCTATGTAAATAAACACAAGAGACGGCTATAGATATTTTATCACTTTCACGGATGATTTGAGTAGATACGGATATGTCTACTTAATGAAGCATAAAAGTGAGTCCTTTGAAAATTTCAAGGAATACCAGAATAAGGTTGAAAACCAACTGTGAAGAAAGATTAAAGCACTTCGTTCAGATCGTGGTGGCGAATATCTTTCAAATGAGTTTGATCAACACCTTAAAGACTGTGGTGTAGTATTACAGTTAACTCCACCTGGAACACCTCAATTAAATGGTGTGTCCGAACGGAGAAATCGAACATTACTTGATATGGTTCGATCCATGATGAGTCACACGATAGTACCTGATTCATTATGGGGTTTTGCTCTTTTGTCAGCTGCTCTTATACTTAACCGAAGTTCGTCTAAAGCTGTAGATAAGACTCCATATGAGTTATGGAAGGGAACGGTCCCTAACTTATCCTTTATTCGGGTTTGGGGCTGCGAGGCTTATGTCAAGTGGAGACACGAGGATAAGCTCGGCCCGCGATCGGTCAAGACATACTTTATTGGTTATCTAAAAGGAATGTTTGGTCATTACTTCTATTCGCCTACCGAACAGCAAGTCTTTGTTGCGGCTAGTGCGAAGTTCTTAGAGAAAGAGTTTCTCGAGAATAAGTCAAGTAATAGAACCTTCGATCTGTCGGAGATTCAAGACCAACAACCGAGCAACCAATGGAGAAAGAGGTTCCTTCAACATCTGCTACGGTTAACATCCCTATGGAACCTCGGAGGTCGGGTAGAGTCTCCATTCCTCCAGACAGATACATTGGTATGGTCGAGGAGAATGAGAGAGATAATGTTTTACTCCTAGAAAGTAACGAACCCGCTACCTATAAAGGTGCTATGACTTGTTCTGACTCTAAGCTATGGCTTGAAGCCATGCAATCCGAGATGGACTCCGTGTAAGAGAATGACGTATGGGATCTCGTTGATTTGCCTGATAAGGTACGGCCTCTTCAGTGCAAATGGCTTTATAAGATAAAGCATTCCGTAGAAGGAAAACCAGACACCTATAAGGCACGACTAGTGGCAAAAGGTTTCACTCAAGTGCAAGGATTGCATTATGATGAAAGTTTTGCACCCGTAGTTATGCTGCGTTCCATTCGGATAATCTTAGCGATTGCCGCTTTTCATGACTATGAAATTTGGCAGATGGATGTGAAAACCGCCTTCTTAAACGGTTATTTGGAGGAGGAATTGTACATGGTACAACCCGAAGGTTTCATTGATCCTAAAAATCCTAAGAAAGTTTGCAAGCTTAAGCGTTCCATTTATGGACTTAAGCAAGCTTCTCGGAGTTGGAATCATCGTTTCGACCAGGTGATAAAAGAGAATGGTTTCACTCGATCGGTCGAGGAGCCATGCTTGTATGTCAAGTCGAGTGGGAGTAAGATTGTCTTCTTAATATTGTATGTTGATGACATACTCTTGATTGGGAATGACATCCCTCTCTTATCTTCGGTAAAAGTATGGTTAAAGAACCATTTCCAGATGAAAGATCTGGGTGAGGCACAACGCATATTGGGGATCCGTATCTATAGAGATAGATCACGACGAATGTTATCACTCAGTCAGGAGTCTTATATAGATAAGATTCTTGAGAGGTTCAGCATGACCAACTCCAAGAAGGGGAACCTTCCAATGATTTCTGGGATGCATTTGAGTAAAGCTCAGGCACCCAAGACATCGGAAGAGGTCGAGCGCATGAGTCGTGTTCCTTATGCATCAGCTATAGGATCGATCATATATGCCATGATATGCACACGTCCGGACGTGGCATATGCATTGAGTTTGACGAGTCGGTACCAAGGCAATCCAGGTGAAACACACTGGATGGCTGTCAAAAACATCCTTAAGTACTTACGAAGGACTAAGGATTGGGTATTGACTTATAGAGGAGATACTGAGCTATGCGCAATCGGTTACGCTTATGCTAGCTTCCAAACAGATCGAGATAACTCGGAATCTCAGTCTGGATTCGTCTTTACACTTAATGGCGCTGCGGTCAGTTGGCAAAGCTCCAAACAGAGCGTTATAGCAGATTCTACAACTGAGTCTGAGTACTATGCCGCTTCAGAAGCTGCAAAGGAAGCTATATGGATGCCTCAGTTCTTACAAGGACTAACCGTAGTTCCTAGTTCGAATTACCCTATCACCATTTATTGTGATAATAGAGGTGCCATCTTCCAAGCTAAGGAGCCTAAGTCTAGCAAAAAGTCTAGAAATGTACTTCGGAAGGCTCACATGATCCGAGATTACGTGGAGCAAAAGGAGATACTGATAGCCAAGATTGCTTCGGATGACAACATTGCGGACCCTCTCACTAAACCGTTAAAATATGATAAGCATGAAGGGTACGTTATTTCCATGGGAATTAAACGTGTTCCTGAGTTGTAGTAGCTGTTTATGTGGATTAGATAAATGTATCTTTTTCATGCACTATTTATAACATCATCGTATTGTTTCATATTTTGTTTTTTCATGTGGATTTTACGACAACATTGAACGCCACAAAGTAAACTGAATTACATTATAATTGTTTTGGTCCGTAATCGCCTACATGAGCTGATAACTCTGGCAGTTATACTGTGAAGTTGATTGATGGTGGGTTCAACGAGCCATAAGTCAAACGGTTGACTGATCGATCACAGATACCAGTTATAAAGATACTGATGCGTGTATTTTATATAGACTTTTTAGTCCATTTATGCACGCATTTCTATGTCATTTAGGTGATATTATGTCACTATATGCCCCTATTTGGCTACTTTGTACTTTCATTACCATTTTGTAGGTACAAGCTGCGTAGTAGCGGAAACCGAGCCAAAACAGTCCACTTTGCATGCATTTAGGAGAATGGAAGGAACGGGACATAAGCTCTTGCATGGGAAAGCGTGAAATCGCTCACAATCAAGTCCAAAGACATGACTAACACTATGTGCCATGCCAGAAGTCCTCGATCGACTATATATTTGGTCGATCGAGGAGAGTTGAAAGAAGGAAGACCTCGATCGAGCTATATCTTTGCTCGATCGAGTGGCAGCTGCTAAAGAGTTGGTCGATCGAGTGGATGAAGTCCTCGATCGACTGATTTCCACAAATAAAGACCTCGATCGAAGGGTATTTTCCCTCGATCGAGTGGAACCTATCACGGGCCTTAAGTCCGTAGTCTAATTAGGGTTTAGAGTCGTGTTATGCATTATATAAGACTCTTATTTACGTCATTAGAGAGAATCTAGTTACCATTCATTAATCTTTCACCATTAGTTTCTGAACTTTACCTTTAGTTTACATTCGGGTTTATCGACGTGGATTTGTTCTTTACGCCGGATTTGCTAAGATTGTAAACTATTTTCTCTCTTTACTTCTTAACCTTTGTTTTAATTACTGTTTACTTTTCTTGATTACTGCATTGTTATTGTTCTTGCTTGTTAATTACGATTTTATTATGTCTATCGTCATTTGTTCAATAGTCTTTGTTAGCATCGTTAATAGCATAAGTAGATAATTCTCTTGTATGTTGGGATGAGGGAAACTGTAGTAGAGGCATGATAGGATAGACTATTTTAGCTAGTCTTTAATATGAGAATTAATCTAAGCAATTTAATTGAGGTTAGTCGAATGAGTGCACGCAGAAGACTAGCGAGGTAGTTAACCCCGACCTGGATCGAGAGATTGGAAGGGAAAGGCTTGCTTAGAATTGATAGGTGACTCCTAAGAGGACGAGAGTTAATTAGGGAAATCCCTAGGGTGGTTTGAGACCGAGAGGAGAAATCCATTGCCCTTCTCATTGATAGATTGACTGACTTAGTTGACCCGTAGATGCCGATATTGCAGTAGACCGAATCCTAGCATATTCCCTTTTATCTGATTTATTTCATATTAATTTCTACCTTTATTTCTCTTCCTTTAAATCTTATTTAGTTTAGTTAAAACCAATTCAAAACGCCTAGATTAAGACTGGCAGATTTAGATTACAGTTAGTTAAGTTCCTCCCTGTGGAGATCGACCCTACTTCCGCTTTCTTCTTAGTTAGTAGACTTAGGCCTTTATTTTTGGTGTATAACGACACGCATCAAATTTTGGCGCCGTTGCCGGGGAGGCAATTTAATTTTCTGTCTATTTATTTCTGTCTCATCTTAAGGAATTTCTAATTTCTTAAGACTGTTCTTATTTTTCTCTCTATAGTTGTGTATGCGCAGGTCCCAAAGGCTCGAATTAGTGGAAGCTGATCCGGAGCCTGAAAGAACCTTCTTACGCAGAAAGAGAGGGTTAGATAAGATTGTTCAGGAGGAAGACTTGAGTACTTCTGAATCCGTCTTCGACAATTTCATTTTCGAGGAAGATTCGACTATTGAGACTACCATACCAGCAAAGATGCCTAACATTGCTAGTCACTCTGAGCCTACCGCTGCATGTATATCCCAAGGATTCAAACTTACAACGGACGAAGATGGAACTTCTTTCGATCTTCGTCCGTCTTATATCAAGCTTGTCCAGCAGGATAAGTATAGGGGTGTGGCTGGGGAAGATCCGAGGAAGCATATGGAGACCTTTGCTGATTACTGCTCTTCTATTCCGGTTTCTAAGGGGGTTACAGCAGACAAGATCAAGGAGTTCTTGTTCCCTTTTTCTTTTACCAACAATGCCAAAGACTGGTTGAAGAACCTGAATAGAGAAGAACTGGGTATTACCGATTGGACAACACTCGCACTGGCTTTCTACAAGAAGTATTTTCCACCGCAGAGGACGAATGCTTTGAGGGGTCAGATCACGAATTTTAAGCAAACGGTTCATGAAAATCTCTATGAGTCCTGGGATCGATTTAAGACGCTTGTGAGGCCTGTTCCTCACCATGGGTTCGAACAGTGGTTTCTATGTAACCAGTTTTACAACGAGTTATATGATGATCATCGAGCAATTCTAGATGCCGCATCGAACGGGAGATTCCAGAAGGGATAGATGATGATAAGGGTTGGAAACTGATAGAGGAGATGGCAACCCATTGTGCTGAATATGGTAATCCGCGAAGTGGTACACGGACAGTAGCTAGTATTGATTCTGACGGTCTGGATGCTAAATTTGATAAACTGAATGCCAGACTTGACAAATGGGAGAAGCAAGCTGCAGATAACCAGCAGACGGTTCATTTGCTGTAGCGAGATGAAGTGATTACTTGTGAAAGGTGTGGCGAAACTGGTCACACGACTGTAGATTGTTTTGCAGAAAAGGAGCAAGTCTATTCCTTTCAACAATACCGTCAAGGGGGTGGGTACAACAATCAAGGGAATGTCCATCCTAACTTGAGATGGACAAGCCAGAATGTCCTAAATCCTACTCCTCCACCACAGCAGCCGACGTATCAACCGCCGCACAAGCAAGGATTCCAGAAAATCCAGTCTTCACAGCAAGCTAGTTCCTCATCTGGAGGAATTTCAGAAGTTGGGGAGCTAAAGTCGATGATACAAGCTTTAGCTATCCAATTGAGCAAATTTGATCAAGCAACGAATGCTACTATTAAGCTTTTGGAGTCACAGATTGCTCAATTGGCAGGAGCTAGATCGACTAGGCAACCTGGCCAATTACTATCTCAGACTGACAAGAACAAGGAGACAGTGAACATGATCACTCTGTGAAGCGGTCTCGCTTATGACAATTCTGCCAGTACAGTTGCTGATATTTCTGGTGCGCATCCCAATGTTGCGAAGGCTGTTGCTGATAATGTAATCGATCAAGAGGTTATTGTTAGTCGATCGAATAAATTGAAGGAGACAATACTCCATCGAGAGGTTTCAGTTAGTTGATCGAGTGAATCAGATAGACAGTTGGTCGATCGAGAGGATTCTGTTGCTCGATCGAGTATTGTGATTGATAATGCTGCTCGATCGCGCAGTTTAAGTTCTGATAATCTTCGATCGAATGACATTGATACTCGATCGATGGGTCCTAATGAGCGAGAAGCTCGTTCGAAGGGGGTAAGCAAGCGGATGATTAACAATGCGATTGTCAAGGATATGCAACGTGGATCACCTGACATTCCAGTGCCGTTTCTCGGTAGGTTGAAGAAGGCTAAGGTCGAGAAGGAATTTGCTCGGTTCGCTGACATTCTACGCGATCTTAAAGTGAATGATCCTTTTGCGGATCTCCTATTAAAGGTACCCTCTTACCTGAAATTTATGCGTGAAATTCTTTTACGTAAGAGGTCAGTCGATACTGTAGAGGCTGTAGCTTTGACCGAGGAACGCTCCGCGTTCCTCCAAAACAAGAGCCCACCTAAACAATCCGACCCAGGTAGCTTTTCCATACCGTGTCATATAGGTACCTATCTCATAGATAATGCGTTATGTGACCTAGGAGCTAGTGTTAGCGTCTTACCTTTGTCTTTAGCCAAACAGTTTGGCTTTACCAAGCTTCAGTGTACCAACATGACAGTACAAATGGCAGATAGGACCTTGTCCCGACCTTTAGGAGTCATAGAGGACGTTCCTGTGCAAATAGGAAGATTCTTTGTCCCGGTCGATTTCATAGTTTTGGATATACCTGAGGATTCTCACACTCCCATCATTTTGGGAAGACCGTTCTTGCATACTGCGCAAGCGGTTATTGATGTTGGGTTACGAACATTGACTTTTCAGATAGGTGGGGAGAACCTAGTTTTCACGCAGTCTCGTGCTAGTAAAGGTCCTATGCTTGTCTCACCATGTCACGCGCTTCCCTTAGCTGATATCACACCTGATTTATTCACGCATGACAAAGCTTCGGTTCCTATCGAGCCTATAGCTCCTGTTTGTGATATTCCCATTGCTACAGTAACACCTCCGCCCCAGCTTGGGAGCGAATTGGAGGAACGTGCTGTTGTATGTTGCCTTACAGATCATAGAGCGGCAGCATTAGAGCTGGAGAAGGGAGATCCATGTCCACGTGACGACATCAAGAAGAAGTCCAAGAAGGACAAAGGAGCTCGCACATATTCAAGTGATTCAGAAGTGGAGCTAGACTCCAAGAAATTATCATATGTGTGGAGAAAGAAGTCGGAAATTACCGCAGCTAAGAGTAATTCCGCAAGTCATAGGCCTAACGGTGGCCTGGTCATGAAACTATTTGGTTACTAGCCGGGTTTGCAACCATGTACAATTTGTAAATAACAATTGATTGCGTTTTCGTTAGACAATTAGACTATTAGACTATTTACTTAGATTAGACGTTACGTTATAATCCGTAGTTTAGATAAACGATTTATTTTTCCTGTTAGACAATTTTTGGTATTTTTTTTGGGTATCGTTTTGTATCGTTTTTGCAGGAAACAGAAGCGGAAATCAAATTGCTAAAAGTCAAAGGCTATGAAAACCATTCGATCGAATACATTGTTATTCGATCGAGTGACTTGGGGAAGAAAAAAGAGCTTGATCGAGTACGATTCAAATTGATCGAGGGGAATTCAAAACGATCGAATAACCTGAAGATCAAGAAAAGAAACCACTCGATCGAGTAAATCAGACCTACTCGATCGAGCAATCCAGCTTGATAGAAGTTCTCGATAGAGTGGAATTTCTACTCGATCGTCTGAAGTAAATTACCTATAAAAGGGAAGTCTTCGATCTTCTAACAATTCTACTCGATCCCAATTCTCCCTTGTTTTTCAATCCTTCGATTTTCCTGCACTTTCTTACCTGCAATTAGTGATAATACCCAAATTAATTACCTATTACATTTGCCCCAAGACTTTACTTTTGCAATTGATTGAAAAGCCCTCTCCCTTTCCCCTTTAATTTCGATTATTTGGAGATTTCGTGAATTAGGGTTTGTTTATTCGATTTCCTCGAATTTATCGATTAGTTGCTTTATTTTGGGTAATCATCAACAACTAAGCATCTCCTTCCTATTTTACTAGTTAATTCGTAATCCCTTCCCTTTTTCCGATTTAATTAGGGTTAGATAGTGATTATAGGATTAATCTAGTGAATTGGATGTTATTGATTAGTTCTTCTTGATTTCTCTATAGCTATGGCATCAAGTTCAGTCCCAAGTAAGTCTGCGATTCCCGAGGTTGTCGCTGAAACGACGACTGAAGCGGTTCCCGCTGCTGTTGTGACTGATACTGTTGTCACTACGACTAAGACCGCTGCTGAGACGGTCTCCACTGAGCACACTCAGGCTCCGACTCCTTTCACGGTCACTACTGAGACCGTTGTTCCAGCGACCATTGCTGAGGTCGCTCCGCCTTGTAGCTCATCACTCAAGAAGGCAATGACATCCAGCCAGCTAGCCGCGCATAAGCTGGCCACTGCTCGAGGATTGGCACCACCGAAGGCTCTTAAGGCTGCTAGTCAGCCATCGATCGTGGAGTCTCTTGAGTCGCTACCACGGATTAGGGCGGTACAATTAGTTTCTAGTATTCACCTTAAACGGTTGTCTTATTTACTTGACTCCCCTATCCATTTAAGTCGTTTTTTGCACAGTCCCGACCTAGAGGAGCTAGGTCTATTTACTGATGTTTGTTTGTTACTTAACGGGACGGGGATGTCGGGTTTGGCCTCGATGAGGGAGTATACATATCGAGTACCTACGCTCGAATTTTTCAGTTCCTTTTCTTTTGAAACCGATATGTATGTTACCTCACCGTCTAGCGCTTGCATTCATTTCCGACTCCGTAATGAGTGCACGCAGGAGACTAGCTAGGTAGTTAACCCCGACCTGGATCGAGAGATTGGAAGGGAAAGGCTTGCTTAGAATGGATAGGTGACTCCTAAGAGGACGAGAGTTAATTAGGAAAATCCCTAGGGTGGTTTGAGACCGAGAGGAGAAAGCCATTGCCCTTCTCATTCATAGATTGACTTACTTAGTTGTCCCGTAGATGCCGATATTGCAGTGGACCGAATCCTAGCATATTCTCTTTATCTGATTTATTTCATATTAATTTCTACCTTTATTTCTCTTCCTTTAATCTTATTTAGTTTAGAACCATTTCAAAACCCCTAGTTTGTGACTGGCAGATTTAGATTGCAGTTAGTTAGTTTCCTCCCTGTGGAGATCGACCCTACTTCCGCTATCTTCTTAGTTAGTAGACTTAGGCTTTTATTTTTGGTGTATAACGACACGCATCAAATTTTGAGTCGCATTCGTGGACTTTAGCTAGGTTCGGGGAGGTTTTGGGTCTTTCAAGTGACGGTCTTTTGGCAGCTCCTAGGAAGCTGTTGACCCAGGTTTGGACCGCTCTTTCTCACACACCCTACGGCACTCGTTGGGTGGCCCTTGTTCACCACCCCTCGTTGCGCTATTTTCTGCGACTTTTAGGAGAGTTGATTTTTGCTAGGCCAGAACCCAACAACATAAACAACACTTAGTTAGCTATTTTGGCGGGGTACCTGAACGTTGATAGCGGTACCCCGTTTGTCCTGAACATCGCTTACTTAGTAGCTCTTCACTGGAAGAACTTAGAGTCTAGGGTGTCTAGCGCCGTAGTCTGCGGCTGTCTGGTCAGTAGGATCGGCCGCCACCTTTATTCACACTTCCCTAGGACTCACCAGCGCTTAGGACCTGGCGTCGATTTAGATATACCTGTCATGGTCGGGTTTACTTGGATGACGGGCTCTGAGTGTCGGGTGTGGAAGATATGTGGTTCCACATCCGTTGTCTTACCTTGTCCTACATTGCCTTCTCTTTCACCTCTCACTACTGCGAGAGGGGTGAAACCCCCTCCCCCTGTTTACCATCTACCTTTCACTACTACACCCTCCTATTCCACTAAGAAAAGGAAGAGAGCTTCCCCGCAGAGGGATGTTGGAGAGCCGTCGGGTTCTCAACAGGCTGGGCCGACCATTGTCACGCCCCCACCTGTCGTCACCACTCCTCCTCCTGAGTCAGTTTTTCTGGCTAATTTTGTTTGTCCTCCACTGTTTAAGGCGCCCGAGGTCATGGACCAAGGGCGTCGTGATGCTTTGCTACTTGAGATGCGCAGGGATATAGCACAGATGCGACGGGATCAGGCCTTAGCCTTGTTCCCTATCTATGAGGACCATATCCGCATAGGACGTCCTATTCCAGATGGATGGCCTCACCCCTCATTCTACAGATACCTAGAGGGTGGGTATCCTTCACCATCTTCTTCTTCCTCTTCTTCTGGAGAGGAAGAGGACAAGACGCCGGCACAGAGGGCCATGAGGGAGCGCGCGGAGTTGGCAGCTAGGAGGGTAGCTCAGGAGGAGGAGGAGAGGGACCCGACGTATAGGGTGGAGGAGGAGGAGACTACTGGGAGGAAGTGATGTTAGCTCCCCAGTTTGATGCTGGTTTGGGGAAGCTATTGTCTTGTGAGTTTTTCTGTTTATTTTGTTTTTCCATTCTTTGTATTTATTTCCTTCCTTAGGAACATGAATTAGGTTGTTTTTTTTCCCTTTCCCCTATATGCTGTTGTGCCATAGCCAATGAGGACATTGTCTGTTTTGGTTTGGGGAGGTGTTTTACATCCTTTTGCGTCTGCATTTGCATTTGTACTACATTCACGTTTACAATTCATGTTAGTTAGAAAATTTTTGAAAAAAATCAAAAATATCACGTTTATTTTTGCATATAGTCGAGTCGGATTGGAGTCTTGTTCGTGATGAAATTGCACTACAAGTCTATCCTATGCTATTCCTTGCACCGTTCTTGACCTACTTAGTAAAATCGAAGTAGTGAACTATTGAATTTTGTCTTGGAATTTAAATTTGACTATTAGACTTGACTCAACATTTTGGCAAACTACTTATATATTCTGAGTTTTAGAGCCTATAACTGGTGACATCTATGACCAGTTCATCTAGGAATGAGAGTAGTTACTCCCCACACCTCGTGTCATTTGTTTGTATATGAACTTTGATTTCTTATTGCCTGCACGCATTGGGTTTGTGGTCGGTATTACGTGTTTTGAGAATATTTGCATCTCCCTTTTCCTCATTTTACCCCATTAACTCCACATAAAGCCATATCTGCCTGTTGCCCTTAACTACATCCTAAAGTGAGCCTACCCTTGCCGAGCTAGTTTAGTGGTCGAGGTATATTTTACCGTTGTGTCAAATTTTGGCTCGTTTTCATTGATTGGAGTGGGTTTTTTTTTGAGAAAAAGAAGAGAAGTAATGAATTGTTGCCTCGATCGAGTAGATTGTAGCTCGATCGAGCAGATGTTGTTGTTTATTGCCTCGATCGAGTGACTTATTCCACTCGATCGAGAGGTTTTTCCTCGATCAGCCAAGAAAGAAAAAAAAGAAAAAAGAAAAAGAAAGAAAAATGAAAAAAGAAAATGAAAAAAAATGAAAAATATAATGAGAAAAAAATAATTGGCTGAAGCTTTTGTTATTTACACCTCCTATGCTTATTATTATTTTGTCGAGGTGTTTCATGGGATTTGTGTTGTATTTGCCTAGATTTGTTAAGGCATCGAGCTTAATTTTTTATGGTTGGAAGAATGGAACGAGTTATATTGCGATCTTGTTAGGAACTAGCTTGGCTATTTACCCTCACATTTCCATTATTGTTTTGCCCCTTCTTACCAATTAGCCTCACATATCCATATTTTTGCAAATGTTCGGCACGTGATAGTCCTTGAACGATGGTTATGCGTGTGTACGGTGCTTGAATCATCTTTCATATTAGTTAACGATGCATGTTGTGTCGGTCGTAGTCTAGGTGAGTGAATTTATTTTCTTCTCTCTTTCTTACACATATTTACTTACCATTTTCTTGTTGAGAGAAGAGTGACCCGTGAGAGTCCGAACTTGGTTGAGTCTTGCAAGGTCGAAAGTCTAATTTATTTCCAAGATTGTTTAAATTCGTTCACTTTCGTATTAAGCTTTGTAGCGATTGAATGAGTGCATTAAACTGTTTAGTATTGACTTGTAGCTAGCTCTGAGACTTACTCCATTCCCCTAGGTTCATGTAGTTCCATATAGCTGCATTTAGTTTGCTTGAGGGCAAGCAAAGGTTTGGTTTGGGGAAGTTTGATGCGTGTATTTTATATAGACTTTTTAGTCCATTTATGCACGCATTTCTATGTCATTTAGGTGATATTATGTCACTATATGCCCCTATTTTGCTACTTTGTACTTTCATTACCATTTTGTAGGTACAGGCTCCGTAGTAGCGGAAACCGAGCCAAAACAGTTCACTTTGCATGCATTTAGGAGAATGGAAGGAACGGGACAGAAGCTCTTGCATGGGAAAGCGTGAAACCGCTCACAATCAAGTCCAAAGCCATGACTAACACTATGTGTCATGCCAGAAGTCCTCGATCGACTATATATTTGGTCGATCGAGGAGAGTTGAAGGAAGGAAGACCTCGATCAAGCTATATCTTTGCTCGATCGAGTGGCAGCTGCTGAAGAGTTGGTCGATCGAGTGGATGAAGTCCTCGATCGACTGATTTCCTCAAATAAAGACCTCGATCGAAGGGTATTTTCCCTCGATCGAGTGGAACCTATCACGAGCCTTAAGTCCGTAGTCTAATTAGGGTTTTGAGTCGTGTTATGCATTATACAAGACTCTTATTTACGTCATTAGAGAGAATCTAGTTACCATTCATTAATCTTTCACCATTAGTTTCTGAACTTTAACTTTAGTTTACATTCGGGTTTATCGACGTGGATTTGTTCTTTACGCCGGATTTGCTAAGATTGTAAACTCTTTTATCTCTTTAGTTCTTAACCTTTGTTTTAATTACTGTTTACCTTTCTTGATTACTGCGTTGTTATTGTTTATGCTTGTTAATTACGATTTTATTATGTCTATCGTCATGTGTTCAATTGTCTTTGTTAGCATCGTTAATAGCATGAGTAGCTAATTCTCTTGTATGTTGGGATGAGGGAAACTGTAGTAGAGGCATGATAGGATAGACTATTTTAGTTAGTCTTGAATATGAGAATTAATCTAAGCAATTTAATTGAGGTTAGTCGAATGAGTGCACGCAGGGGACTAGCTAGGTAGTTAACCCCGACCTGGATTGAGAGATTGGAAGGGAAAGGCTTGCTTAGAATTGATAGGTGACTCCTAAGAGGACGAGAGTTAATTAGGAAAATCCCTAGGGTGGTTTGAGACCGAGAGGAGAAAACCATTGCCCTTCTCATTGATAGATTGACTGACTTAGTTGACCCGTAGATGCCGATATTGCAGTAGACCGAATCCTAGCATATTCTCTTTTATCTGATTTATTTCATATTAATTTCTACCTTTATTTCTCTTCCTTTAAATCTTATTTAGTTTAGTTAAAACCAATTCAAAACCCCTAGATTGTGACTGGCAGATTTAGATTACAGTTAGTTAATTTCCTCCCTGTGGGGATCGACCCTACTTCCTTTATCTTCTTAGTTAGTAGACTTATGCCTTTATTTTTGGTGTATAACGACATGCATCAGATACCTCGTAGGACATCGTGACAAGGTTATGGAGTCCTAAATGTTTCAGAACATTCGGTGCCAGATCGTGGATAGGACGTCCATAGTGTTCCTAAGAGTCGATTCTTTTGACTATCGACTGTCTCTTGAGATTAAGGCAGTTTTTGGGTGACTTTGGTTTCTTTCTCATGGTCGACCGTAACAGGAGGCTAAATAGATTTTTACTGGGTCATTTCATACTGTGCTTTGATAAGTGAATATTTGTATGATTTTAACCCCCACTTTAGCTCGGTTTTGTTTGTCATTTGTGCTTTGTTAAGCCATTTTATGAGCTAATATCGTCTTCTAGGCGAATTCCTGTGTTCTAACTTGTTTTGTAGGGAAAGTGACGTTTCTACGCCTTTTTTCTATATTTCCGAGCATTTGCCTAGAACCCGACAATTTGAAGATGCAAGCTTGACCATGTGTAAGGCATTTCGAGAAGGTTCATTAACTTAAGGGTGAGAAGAAGCAAAGACGGTTTTGTAGTTGTCGGAAGACCAATCAATTAGACGGGAGAATTCATCGCTTTACATCATATCCAAGCAACAAACCCGATTGTAGAGTCAAGGGGGATGTTGTAAGTCAAGTCAAAGCGAAGGAAGTTGAAGCGCTAGTCAAGAGCTTCCAGAAGACGACTTACCCGATCGGGTAAGTGGTGTACCCGATCGGGTATTCCTGCTGCTTCGTGCATTGCGGCTCCTTCATCCTATTTTTGACCTATGTATTTATTGCCCGACCTCTTCTCCCCGAAACCTTAATACTATAAATAGATGTGCCAAGCTCCTCATATGAACACCCATCACATCATATATACACCCATCATATCATATATACATCCATCATACACTTTCTTACACAATCTTGTCTTATATTTCTTTTTAGCTTTAGTCTTTCTAGTTTAGATTCTCTTCTATTTTTGTTATTTGTTCTAGTTTACTTTCGTCTATTTCATATCAAAACATTAGAATAGATCAATAAGAATTTCAATCTTTGTATCTACTAGTTCGGTTCAAGAGTTGTAATTCAAAGTACGGTATTTCTATGCGAAGGATTTCTATTATTGTTATCACTTTCATCGCTGATCGTCACCTAGGTACTCCTAATTTACCCTTTGTTTATTAATCTTTATTGTTTTCCATTTGATTATTATTTTCCATTTGTATCATTTAGATTCGTTTTTACGTTGTTATAATCATAGTTTCATTTCTTAGATTACCATATAGCGTCGTTATTATCGCCACCTAGAGAGTCTAAATTATTGTCAAAATCAACTAAATATGCTTACCTTAACTTTCATTGTTAATATCAACATAATCATGAGTGAGTAGTCACCTTTCTAGGGTGTAGGGTAGCCATGTTAGATTGATTAAAAGATGATAATTGGATAAAAGAAATTGTGCTTTTAAAACATTGTGTCTATGCATGTTTGGACTTTAACGATAGTTGACGATTCTTGATCACAATCATTGACTAGTATGGAATTCTTTTCCAATGTAGATATACAGGAATTGAATAGACAAAGCGTGACATAGTGGATTAAGACCTAGTAAATCGCACTAAAAGCCTGCTAGACCATCTGATCTATGATTGTAATGAACACACCATTCTTACGAACGCTCAATGAATTATTTGCATATCCTTAATCCAATTTCATCAATATATCAATCTACATGTGTGAACCTACTTCCCTAGATGC
Source organism: Heliosperma pusillum (assembly GCA_022085475.1). Classification (NCBI taxonomy): domain Eukaryota; kingdom Viridiplantae; phylum Streptophyta; class Magnoliopsida; order Caryophyllales; family Caryophyllaceae; genus Heliosperma; species Heliosperma pusillum. The sequence goes on from JAIUZE010071033.1 coordinate 29,325, forward strand.
TTCTCATTATTGGTAATTTATTATCTGCTTTATCATTTCCCTTTCAGTTTGTTTTGTTTTTATTTATGTTCTTTATTAGTTTAGACATCACAAAATCCAAAACCCAGAAAATCATTAGATAAAACTCAATTGTGAGACGATTCACAATCCATAGGAAACACCATCTCCCTGAGGATCGACCCCTACTTCCCTAATTACATTAAATTGTTATTAGCCTAGTCTGGGTAATTTATCTTTGTTTCGGGCTTGCGACAGGCACGATCAAATTTTGGCGCCGTTGCCGGGGAGCACGGTTTAGTTTTCCTTTTTATTGTGATTTCTATCACGATTAGTTTTATCTAGTCTTTAGGAACTCAAATTCCTTTAGACATCTCTTGATCTTTCATCTTAGCTTTTCTATCTTATGCCCAAATCTTCTAGACTAGGGACCCCTATTGCTTTAGACCCCGAACTAGAAAGAACTCTGCGTAGGAGATTAAAGCTATTTAACGAAATTTCAAAAGCTTCTGACATTTTAAGTTTAGATCGTATTCGTGAGAAATACTCGGATATCTTACCTAATCTTGAAGGAGAAGAAGATCCATTTTCCTCTCCATTTCAAAAATCCAATCAACTTTCAACCAACATTCCATCTTCATCTTCACAAACAAAAATGGTTCGACTTTCCGACCATTCTAAACCCACTGCAGATACACTTCCAAAGGGTATCGCTACACCTCAAATTAAAGCTCAAAACTTCGAAATCAAACCTGCCTTCATCAACTTAATAGAAAGAAATCAATTTGGTGGCAATGCCACAGAAGATCCTAACCTTCATATCCAAAACTTCTGTGACTATTGCTCCACGATTAGACAAACTGGAGTATCCCAAGAACAGATTAGGGAAATGCTCTTTCCCTTTTCTTTAAGAGGAAAGGCAAAACTCTGGATCAATAGTCTTGACCGAGTTGCCCTAGGAATAGTTGATTGGGATGGTCTAGCTCTTGCTTTCTATCAAAAGTACTTCCCACCTGAACGAATCGCGCTCTTACGAAGTCAAATTACTGGATTCCGTCAGAGAGACGACGAAAGCCTTTATGAGGCATGGGAAAGATATAAAGAATTACAAAGAGAATGTCCTCATCATGGCCTTGATTCATGGTTCCTGGCTATCACATTCTACAACGGTTGTTGTGGCGAATCGCGTCGTATCCTCGACTCCGCTAACAATGGTCGTTTCGCTCAAATCGATGTAGAGATAGCTAGTGCGACTATCGAGTCAATGGCAATCCACGATTCTCAGTATAGCAACTCGCGTGCTATACCGCTCAAAGCCAAGCAGGATGATTCAAGTAAAGTAGCACTCCTGGAAGCCCAATTAGCCCTTCTACAGCAACAAGTAGGAAGCTCTTCCCAATCCAAGGAACATATTAACGTCACTAACCACGTAGTGGTATGTGAGACATGTGGGATTGGAGGGCATAGTTTTCAAGATTGTAGAAGTTCAATAGAGCAAGTCAATGCCTATCAAGGATATAGGCAAGGCAACGCTTTCTCAAACTTCTACAACGAAAACACAAAAAACCACCCATTTTTGTCCTACAAAAGTACCAACGTTCAAAATCCCCACCAACAAACTCAACAACCATTCATACCACACCAACAAAAGCCTTACAATCCACCTGGTTTTCAAAACCAGAGACCTTCATTCCAACCTAACTTCAATCAACCATACCAAAATCAACCTCAACACCAACCACCTCAAATTCAAGGCAAACCAAATGACTCAAGTTTGAGCAAAATTGAATCCATGCTTCTACAAGTTGTTCAAAAACAGGATTCAATGTTTGCTCAATTTCAAAAGAGTGATCAAGCCAAAGAAGCTGCCATCAAAATGCTTGAAACTCAAATGGCCCAATTGGCTACCTCTATTACCCAAAGAAAACAAGGCCAACTCCCACCTCATGGTGAACAACCGAGGGACACCGCAGATGCTATCAGCCTTAGGAGTGGTACCACTTATACGGAACCTCAGCAACACAAAGAACCAACAGTTGAGCCTTCACAAGTAGAAAGCCAAAAACAAACCCAACCATCCACCGCTAAAGAAGCGAAAGACAAATCTGAAAAGAAGGGTGAACTTGAAAAGGAACCCATCAAAATTCAAGTTCCATTTCCCCAGCGTTTGAGGAGAAATCATAAGGAAACCCAATTCGGTAAATTCATGGAAGTTGTCAAAAACCTCCAAGTAACGGTTCCCTTCACTGAATTAATCACTCAAATCCCTTCTTACACGAAATTTATGAAGGATATTCTAACAAAGAAGAGGACTCTGGATGATGTTGAAATCATCGCATTCACCGCCGAATGCAGTGCGTTATTGCAAAATAAGTCCCCTCCTAAGTTAAAGGATCCTGGTAGTTTCTCTATACCTTGCACTATAGGCACCTACACTATTGATAAAGCTTTATGCGATCTAGGTGCTAGTGTGAGCGTTATGCCCTATTCCATTTGCGAAAAATTGAATATGGGAATTCTGAAATGCACAAGTATCACCCTGCAAATGGCAGATCGTTCTCTAAAACAACCTATGGGAGTTTTAGAAGATGTACCTGTTAGAGTAGGGAAGTTTTTCATTCCAGTCGATTTTATATTGTTAGATATGGCAGAAGATTCGCAAATCCCTATCATTCTAGGAAGGCCATTTCTACACACTGCGGGAGCAATAATCGATGTCAAGAATGGAAAATTGACATTAAGGTAGGTGATGATAAAGTCACCTACAACTTAAACAGTGCAATGAAGAGCCCTATGCTTGAAGAGCCTTGCTGTTTTCTTGACATTGTCGACTCAATCATTGATGAATCTTTGTATCCATCAATAATTGAGGATCCTTTAGAAGCAAATTTATTGTTAGAGGATATCTCTGAGAACGACAATTTTGAGATAAGTGAGCTGGAAAGGGACTTGACTGGTAAAGAGATACCGTCTGAAGAAGTTGAGGAGTTCATAAGTTTAATTGATGCCCCTGCCAAGGGAGAAGTACATAAACCTGAACTTAAACCTCTTCCCTCAAATCTAAAATATGCTTTTTTAGATGAGTCTGAATATTGCCCGGTCATAGTGAGTGCTCTCCTTGATGAAAATCAATTAGACTTACTATTGACTGTTTTGAGGAAACATAAAAAGGCAATAGGCTATAAACTTGAAGACCTCACAGGCATAAGCCCTGACTTTTGCATGCATAGAATTAACCTAGAAGAAGGCCAAAGACCTTGTGTTCAAGGTCAACGCCGTCTTATCCCAAACATGCAAGAGGTAGTTAAAACTGAAGTTCTGAAATTGCTAGATGCTGGCATAATCTATGCAATTTCTGACTCAAAATGGGTTAGCCCTGTCCAAGTTGTTCCCAAGAAAGGAGGAACAACAGTAGTCAAGAATGAGAAGAATGAACTCATCCCCACAAGGATTGTGACGGGATGGCGTATGTGCATTGACTACAGGAAGTTGAATCAATCAACTCGAAAAGATCACTATCCTCTGCCCTTCATTGATCAAATGTTAGAGAGGTTAGCTTGCCACAAATATTTCTGTTATTTAGATGGTTACTCAGGATTTTTCCAAATTCCTATCCACCCTGAGGACCAAGAGAAAACCACCTTCAACTGTCCCTATGGCACTTTTGCTTATCGCCGAATGCCATTTGGCTTGTGTAATGCACCTGCAACTTTCCGGCGTTGCATGACTAGTATCTTTTCTGATTTTGTTGAGACTATCATGGAAGTATTCATGGACGACTTTAGCGTCTATGGCATTTCCTTTGATAGATGTTTGGCAAATCTGTCTAAGGTGCTAAAACGCTGTGAAGAAGTCGACCTTGTTCTCAACTGGGAAAAGTGTCACTTCAAGGTGACCGAAGGTGTAGTTTTAGGACACATCATTTCCGAAAGAGGTATTGAAGTGGATCGAGCTAAGATCCAAGTTATTGAGCAACTGCCACCACCTGCTAATGTAAAAGGAATCAGGAGTTTCCTTGGCCACGCCGGTTTCTACCGACGGTTTATTAAAGATTTTTCTAAGATAGCCAAGCCCCTGACTGAGCTCCTTTTTAAGGATGCGCCTTTTAATTTCACGAAGGAATGCCTTGAGGCATTCAACAAAATCAAACGCGCTCTAATCACCGCACCTATAATCCAGTCTCCTGATTGGAATCTTCCATTTGAGCTTATGTGCGATGCGAGTGATTACGCCGTTGGAGTTGTTTTGGGGCAAAGAAAGGAAAAGTTCCTTCATGCTATTTACTATGCTAGTAAAACGTTAGATCCTGCCCAAATCAACTATGCCACTACTGAAAAAGAACTTCTTGTCATTGTCTATGCCTTAGACAAATTCCGTTCTTACCTTATAGGATCGAAAGTCATTGTTTACACTGACCACGCTGCTTTGAAATATCTGCTTTCAAAAAAAGAGGCAAAACCTCGGCTTATCCGATGGATCTTACTCCTTCAAGAGTTTGATCTAGAGATCCGGGATAAGAAAGGAGCAGAAAATGTAGTTGCTGACCATCTTTCAAGGATAAGAGTAACTGAAATAGGACTGCCAACACCCATTAATGATTCGTTTGCTGATGATTCATTAATGGCGATTAGTGACTCTTCTCATTGGTATGCTGATATGGCCAATTTTCTTGTCAGTCGACAACTACCTTCTGACCTTTCTTATAACCAAAGGAAACGATTTTTGCATGATGCAAGATTCTTCGTTTGGGATGATCCTTATCTTTTTAAGCAGTGTTGAGATGGTCTTTATAGACGATGTATTCCTCAGTGGGAAGTTAAAGGAGTTTTAGAAGGATGCCACTCATCTGCTTATGGTGGTCATCATGGTCCCTCCAAGACCGTAGCCAAAGTCTTACAATCCGGGTTTTTCTGGCCCACGATGTTTAAAGATTCAAAAGATTTTGTTATGGCTTGTGACGCTTGTCAACGAATGGGTCAAATATCCAAGAGACATGAGATGCCTCAAAATGGCATATTAGAAGTTGAAATATTCGATGTCTGGGGTATTGACTATCAAGGACAATTCCCTTCTTCTAACGGAAATCGTTACATCTTAGTCGATGTTGACTATGTTTCCAAGTGGGTAGAAGCAATCGCCACTCCCACTAATGATGCTAGAGCTCTGATACGGCTATTTAAGAAGATCATCTTTCCAAGTTTTGGTGTACCCAGAGCCGTGATTAGTGATCGGAGAACTCACTTTGGAGAAAAGCAGTTAGATACTCTGCTTGCTAAATATGGTGTGTATCACAGACGAGGATTAGCCTACCATCCCCAGACCAGCGGTCAAGTAGAAGTCTCAAATAGAGAGTTGAAAACAATTCTTCAGAAAGTAGTCTCAAGATCTAGAACTGATTGGAGTAATAAGCTCGATGACACCTTGTGGGCTTATCGCACAGCTTTCAAAACCCCGATTGGAACATCTCCTTATCGATTGGTTTATGGAAAGGCCTGTCATCTTCCTGTCGAGTTAGAGTATAAAGCTTACTGGGCTATCAAAGAACTAAATTTAGACACTAAGCTTAGCGCTGATAGGAGACTCTTGCAACTCACTGAGCTAGAGGAATTTCGTTTGCAAGCTTATGAGAATTCTAGGATCTATAAGGAGAAAACGAAGCGTTGGCACGACAAGAGGATAATTAAGAAAGAATTTAACGACCGTGACCAAGTACTTCTTTTCAACTCCCGTCTGAAAATTTTTCCGGGAAAACTTCGTTCCCGATGGTCTGGACCATTCACTATCACATATGTGAGCAAGTACGGCTATGTGGAACTAATGACTAGCAATGGTGAGAAATTCAAAGTTAATGGACACAGACTGAAACTCTATTATAGCAATTCTATCATCGGATGTTTAGATATTGTCTATACGGAGCGTCCATCCTCAACCTAATGATTCTAATGAAAAATTCGTCAGCAAGACGTTAAACAAGCGCTTCTCGGGAGGCAACCCGTGTTTTCCCTTTTTGCATTTTTATTTTTGTTTTTCCCTTTTACGTTGTTTTGTTAGATTTCTTTGCAGATGAAAGAGTTTTTGAAGAATCTTGACGACCTTCCTTGTCAAAAGTCCAAAAGACTAGCTTGGGGGAGTCCGCACTGACTAGTAAGCTTCATTCTTCTTTCATTTTTCCTTTCTTCCCATTAAGCGTCTCATTGCATATTTAGCTTTTGTGCTCACATTGAGGACAATGTGATGTTTAGCTTGGGGGAGGGATTGCATATTTCCCATTTTGTATTTTAGCTATATTTTTCAAATTTTGAATAAAAGAAAGAGAAGATTTTTGAGAAAATTTAAAATTTTTTGAACACAATTGAATGCTTTTCATGCTTTGCTTGCTTGTTTACTATGCTATCATGTTACATTTCCCAAACTTAGAGCTTTCAAAAGATAATGATTCAATATTCATTGAATTGTGCATACATGGGGAAGTCTTGTACACAGTAGGCATGGAACGAATCTATAGATGAGTACGCTTGATCTTGACATTTGGCAAACTACATATATTGTAAGGTAGAACCTCCTTAGACTGGTACATCCATACCCAGTCTCATTTAGGTGTGTGTAGTTCTCCTTGTGATGTGTGTCATGTCAAAACGCATAAGTATGGTTCTCACTTCATTTCTATAAGCATTGCATTCATGATTCACTAAGATTTGAAGCCTTTTTACTTTAATTTGCCCTTCAAAATTAGCCCCTTCATACAAGTGCTTTACAAAATAATAGCTACAAATAAAAACTGCCTACCTTTTGAGCTAGTAGCTAGACTATGGTGTGTGGGTGCTCTTTTGAGAAGAATTGTTCCTATCTGTCAAAGTGAATTGGGAAAACGAAAAGTTCAAGAAGTGAAGTTGTATTCAGAAAAGAAAAATGAATAAAAAGAGGAGAATCGAAAAATCGAAAAAGAAAAAAAGAAAGAAAAGAAATAAAAGAAGAAGTTGTGAGTATCTCCTAAAAAAAAAGTCAATATATAGAAGGAGTTCACTCTTGTGTTTCGTGTGGAAAAAGCCAAATTGTTACTTCTGGCTTCATCATTCGTTTTCTGGGAATTAATCGAAAGTTTGGATTGAGTTTTCATTTATCATTGGTCAGTTGCTAGCTCACTATAACCTTCACATGACCATAACTATTTGTCCACCTTTCACCCATTTCCCAAAGCCTTCTTCTCATTTTTTCGGCTTCTTTTCTATGTGCATTGTGATCTTTGACTTGTGTTTTGAGTTGTTTACCATATTAGACTGCGGACACATTTTCATGAGTCGTAGATAGGTGAGTGTCTCAAAAACATTTACACATAAAGAAATCACCTTTTTGCATACATTGAGTGTTCGAGTGTACCGTGAGAGTCCATTTGTCGAAAGATCATGCAAGAGCCGAAACTCTGTAGTGAAATTCTTTGTGCTACGCCGTTATGTAAATCTCAGCCATGTCTATGTATCATTCTTGCCCATGTTGCTTTTGGGTTATGATTCATCATGTTTTCAAAGCTTTATATTGAGATTTGTTTCTTGATGGTCTAGTAGCCAATGCTTGCAGCCTTGTCCTGGTATTGTTTGTTATGTTTGCTTGAGGACAAGCAAAGGTTTAGCTTGGGGGAGTTTGATAAGTGAATATTTGTATGATTTTAACCCCCACTTTAGCTCGGTTTTGTTTGTCATTTGTGCTTTGTTAAGCCATTTTATGAGCTAATATCGTCTTCTAGGCGAATTCCTGTGTTCTAACTTGTTTTGTAGGGAAAGTGACGTTTCTACGCCCTTTTTCTATATTTCCGAGCATTTGCCTAGAACCCGACGATTTGAAGATGCAAGCTTGACCATGTGTAAGGCATTTCGAGAAGGTTCACTAACTTAAGGGAGAGAAGAAGAAAAGACGGTTTTGTAGTTGTCGGAAGACCAATCAATTAGACGGGAGAATTCATCGCTTTACATCATATCCAAGCAACAAACCCGATTGTAGAGTCAAGGGGGATGTTGTAAGTCAAGTCAAAGCGAAGGAAGTTGAAGCGTTAGTCAAGAGCTTCCAGAACACGACTTACCCGATCCGGGTAAGTGGTGTACCCGATCGGGTATTCCTGCTGCTTCGTGCATTGCGGCTCCTTCATCCTATTTTTGACCTATGTATTTATTGCCCGACCTCTTCTCCACGAAACCCTAATACTATAAATAGATGTGCCAAGCTCCTCATATGAACACCCATCACATCATATATACACCCATCATATCATATATACATCCATCATACACTTTCTTACACAATCTTGTCTTATATTTCTTTTTAGCTTTAGTCTTTCTAGTTTAGATTCTCTTCTATTTTTGTCTTTTGTTCTAGTTTACTTTCGTCTATTTCATATCAAAACATTAGAATAGTTCAATAAGAATTTCAATCTTTGTATCTACTAGTTGGGTTCAAGAGTTGTAATTCAAAGTACGGTATTTCTATGCGAAGGATTTCTATTATTGTTATCACTTTCATCGTTGATCGTCACCTAGGTACTCCTAATTTACCCTTTGTTTATTAATCTTTATTGTTTTCCATTTGATTATTATTTTCCATTCGTATCATTTAGATTCGTTTTTACGTTGTTATAATCATAGTTTCATTTCTTAGATTACCATATAGCGTCGTTATTATCGCCACATAGAGAGTCTAAATTATTGTCAAAATCAACTAAATATGCTTACCTTAACCTTCATTTTTAATATCAACATAATCATGAGTGAGTAGTCACCTTTCTAGAGTGTAGGGTAGCCATGTTAGATTGATTAAAATATGATAATTGGATAAAAGAAATTGTGCTTTTAAAACATTGTGTCTATGCATGTTTGGACTTTAACGATAGTTGAGGATTCTTGATCACAATCTTTGACTAGTATGGAATTCTTTTCCAAGGTAGATATACAGGAATTGAATAGACAAAGCGTGACATGGTGGATTAAGACCTAGTAAATCGCACTAAAAGCCTGCTAGACCATCTGATCTATGATTGTAATGAACACACCATTCTTACGAACGCTCAATGAATTATTTGCATATCCTAAATCCAATTTCATCAATATGTCAATCTACATGTGTGAACCTATATCCCTAGATGCTTCTCATTATTGTTAATTTATTATCTGCTTTATCGTTTCCATTTTAGCTTGTTTTGTTTTTATTTATGTTCTTTATTAGTTTAGACATCACAAATTCCACTACCCAGAAAATCATTAGATAAAACTCAATTGTGAGACGATTCACAATCCATAGGAAACACCATCTCCCTGAGGATCGACCCCTACTTCCCTAATTACATTAATTTGTTATTAGCCTAGTCTTGGTAATTTATCTTTGTTTCGGGCTTGCGACAGGCACGATCATGCTTGTATATGAAGGATTCGAGTTGAGGAAAATATCCAACCTTTATCAGGTTTTGTTATTTCTCAGGGCCACTCGAGGAGTTGTAACTGAAATGCATGGCCATGCTCGAATAATGATTCGTTTATCAGTTAAGTTACTCTCTAGTCGGGAAAACCACTCTTGATACTGATCGCTTGTAAAATGCGACCTTTGTAAATACGGACTTTGCAAATTGTTTTACATTGAGTGGGAGAAATTTATGGATATGAGAATCGGGTTATCGCACATACACTTGTAAGGACAAGTAGGAGATTGTTGGAGCTAGTGTCCTCCACAGTTAGTGTGATAACATGAATAAATCTCTTACAGGTTCACAGGGTATACTTATTATTCTTATCAGTTGATTAACGTTTATCAATAACGGTTGGCTTGGTAGGAGTTTGACGTTATTGTCATTTTAATGGCGGTTATCAACTGGTCTCTAAAAGTCACACCTAAAGGATGTGTCTAAGAGATCTGATTATATGAATAATATAATCATATTGATGCCTTATTATATGACTAAAAGGTTAGTCGATGTATATGACTAAAAGGTTAGTCAATGTAATGATGATACGATTATTTAATAACGATTAAATAATATTAGCTGAGACGAATTAATTGTAATTCGTTATTGAATATAAACCGTTATATTTAATCAATGTATATAATATAAGCTTAAACGAATTAAAATGTTAATTTGTAATTAAATATAATATGTTATATTTAATTAGCAAATTATAAATATACGGATATTTATAGTTGACGTATATATTATATTACATGCTAATGTAACTGAAAAAGGATGGATAAAATAGTCTTTTCTTCTCTTATTTTTCGGCTAATAAGAGATAAAAATAAGATAAAATATCTCCTATTATTCTTTTATGGTAACTAGGTCAAAAACCCTAATAACAAGAGGAGTAAAAAGAGAATAGACTTCTCCTTCTACTACTCTTGTTGGACGACCGAAACACAAGAAGAGGAACAAGAAAAATTCAGATTTTTCTCGTGAATTCTCTCTATCATTCATCATCACACAAAAGAAAAATTAGCAGTAACGTTTCTCTAAAATTCTAGCACAAGCAAGGCATATCTCGGAGCATCTTGGGTGCAACAATTAGGAGAATATCGATTTCGATATTGTTCATAGGCTAAATTTGCTAGGACCAAAGGTTAATTCTAAATTCCTATAACTTTATATTATGCAATTCATTTATGACTCGTAATTCATATACTATAGTTTCGTTATAATCCGTAAAATAATGACGAAATATACCGATATTTCTCACATAACCGACTCAAAGGGGGACATATCAAAAACCGTCACGAAACATGCGATATAAGCGAGTGGGATATCATATATTCTAAACATGAATATTTAATGCTATCACGTAAATTTATACGATAAATCAATCGTACAAACTATTATAAGTGAGAGCATGAGGAAAGAAATGGAAAAGGAACACAGGGGGTGCCAGCCGGTCAGGGGGACCGGCCGCCAGCTACCCGGCTGGCACTACAGCAACATTGAAACAACACTAAAAATACATGGATGTCCCAGCCGGTGGGTGTGACCGGCCGCCGGGTACCCGGCTGGGAACACATGCCAAATGTGAGAATAGAAGAAAAGATGGGGGTGTCCCAGCTGGTCGGCTGACCGGCGGCTGGTCGGCAGGCTGAGAACTACAGAATACCAAAACTTCTCGAAGTAGAAACTTCACTTCAGCCGCATTCCCAGCCGGTCGGCTGACCGGCGGCCAGTCGGCCGGCTGGGACTATAAAGACACGAATTTCATCAACAACATCAACCAACACAAATTCTATGAATACTCGTCCAATTCCAACCACATTTACTAACATCAAACCACATTAAATGCATAATAATCGTCACTCAACGTTGGGTAACATCAATTAAAGCATTAAAACACGCATTGATATTGAGTACCCCTTCATCGTTACCTTTGTGCGTCTTCAATCGTCTTCTAGGTCTTCCTCCACGAGATAATAATCCTTGTCAGGGTCTTGAAGGTCTCCACCTACACAAGGATACAAAAGATAAATACAATTCATCTTTGAGAAAGACGGAAAAATTGAAAATGAGAAAGACGGTAACTTTATTACCACACAAGGTAGAGGAGGATAAGAGAGGAAGATTATGATGAAAATCAAGAGATTTGAGTGAGTAATGGATGAGTTGTGTGAATCTTGAGTTGATCAAAAATGATGGTTAGGGTTTTGGTGGTTTGTGTGAGGTTGAAGAGGGTGAGTGGAAAAATGGGGGAAAAAGGGTTATATAAGGGTGAGTGGAAAAATGGGGGAAAAAGGCCCAAAATGTGGCCCAAGGCGTAACCCACACGGAATTTCGAGTAGAGTCCGAATACGGACTCGGATTTTCTAAATTAGACACAGAAGACTAAGTTCTAATCTAAATCTAAAATTAAGCTAACTAATATTCGTATAATATTATTAAGTTACGACGGCTAAAATTACGGGTGTTACAATCACCCCACCTTTTAAAAAGTTTCGCCCTCGAAACTTGAGCGAAAGAAAGATACCTTAATCGAATAGACTTGGATATTTAGCACGCATGGTAGCTTCTGGTTCCCACGTCTCTTCCTCAACATTACCACATCTCCACAAAACTTTCACTAAAGCCACCACTTTACTTCTCAACTTTTTGTACTTGCGATTTAGAATGCGGATTGGCTTCTCTTCAAAGGACAGATTCGGTTCGAACTCGGGAATTTCGGCTTTAGAATATGGCTCGGGTCACTAATGTACTTACCTAATTGAGAAACATGGAAGACATCATGAACTTTGCCCAAATTCGAGGGCAAGTCCAACTTGTAAGCTACGACACCAATTCTTTTCACAATGTCAAAGGGTCCAATGTATTTCAGGCTCAATTTACCCTTTACACCAAACCTTTTAACACCCTTCTTCAGAGATACCTTCAAGAACACTTTATCTCCAACTTCAAATTCCAACGGTCTTCTTCGGACATCGGCATAGGAGTTTTGTCGGTCTTGAGCAGCTTTCATCCTATCACGGATGACCTTCACATGCTCAATGGTCTCAACAAGGACATCGGGACCTAAATCACAAACATCACTCAATTGATTCCAACAAATAGGACTTCGGCACCTTCTTCCATAGATAGCTTCGTAAGGAGCCATCTTGATCGAGGCATGGTAGCTATTGTTGTAAGAAAACTCCACCAACGGTAGACTCTTTTCCCAACTAGATTGGAAGTCGAGGGCACAAGCTCTAAGTAAGTCTTCTAAAGTCTGGATAGTCCTCTCGGTCTGAACATCGGTAGCGGCATGGAAAGCGGTACTCATCAACAACTTACTACCTATGGATTCTTGCAAGGCCTTCCAAAATCTTGAACAAAACCTCGGGTCTCGGTCGGATAAGATCTCCTTGGGAACACCATGATATTTGACGATTTCATCAACATAGGCTTTGGCTAGCCGATCTAAGCTCCAAGTCTCCTTGATCAGGATGAATCTGGCACTCTTATTTAAGCGGTCAACAATAACCCATACGGCATCTTTACTTCCAACGGTTCTTGGCAAAGCCATGACAAAATCCATAGAAATAGATTCCCACTTCCATAGTGGAATATCTAAAGGTTGTAGTAATTCACCTGGCCTCTTGTGTTCGATTTCACTTGTTGGCAAGTAAGGCATCTTCCAACATAGGACACAACATCACTTTTCAAATTCGGCCACCAAAATTGTAGCTTCATGTCTTTATACATCTTATCACCTCCGGGGTAGATAGAGTAGGGAGAAAGGTGAGCTTCATCAAGAATTCGCTTCCTCAAGTCAAGAGCATTAGGCATGAACACTCGTTCATGGAGTCAAAGTACACCTTTGTCATCGATCTTGAAGTCTTTGGCTTTTCCTGCTAGAAGCTTGGCTTGAATGGACTTTTAGGTAGGATCATCAACGTGGCTTTCGCAGATCTCGCGGAGAAGAACGGGTTCGGCAACCATGGCACCAACATAATCAAATGCTCGCTCCACGAACTCCAACTTCAACTTTCGAAACTCGGTACAAAGATCATCGGGTAGCACCCACATAGCATTCAAGGCATGAGAAGATTTCCTACTAAGAGCATCGGCAACAACATTGGCCTTCCCTTCATGGTATAGCAATTCAAAATCATAGTCATTCATCAATTCCAACCATCTTCTTTGTCTCATATTCAACTCCTTTTGAGTAAAAATGTACTTCAAACTCTTGTGATCGGTATAAATGCGACAATGAACACCAATAAGATAGTGCCTCCACACTTTCAATGCATGGACTACGGCGGCTAATTCCAGATCATGAGTAGGGTAGTTCACTTCATGAACTGTCAACTGTCTCGAGGCATAAGCAACCACTTTCCTATTTTGCATAAGTACACAACCCAAACCCAACTTGGAAGCATCACAATAGACATCAAATTCTACACCATCTTCAGGTAAAGTCAACACCGGATCGGTAGTCAATATTTTTTTTAATTCTTGAAAAGCGGCTTCACAAGTTTCATTCCATACGAATTTGGTTTCTTTCTTCAATAATTGAGTCATCGGTTTTGCAAGCTTCGAGAAATCTTTGACAAATCGACGGTAGTAACCGGCTAAACCAAGAAACCTTCGGACTTTTCTAACATCGTTTGGATTCTTCCTATCAACCACGACCTCAATCTTAGAAGGGTCTACCATCACACCTTCTTTAAAGATTACATGTCCAAGAAAGGACGCCTTAGGTAACCAAAATTCACACTTGGAAAATTTGGCAAACCACCTTTGACAACGAAGTACACCCAAAATGGTCCTAAGATGAATAGCATGCTCTTCTTCGGTCTTGGAGAAAATAAGGATGTCGTCGATGAAAACCACTACACACTTGTCAAGATACTCACTAAAAGTGCGGTTCATTTGATCCAAGAAAATAGCGGGGGCATTAGTCAAACCAAATGGCATCACCTTGAACTCAAAGTGACCATATCTTGTACTAAAAGCGGTCTTCGGTATATCGGCATCACGAACGGAAATTTGGTGGTATCCGGATCTCAAATCATTTTTGGAAAAAGTAGAAGCGCCCTTTAGTTGATCGAACAAATCTTCAATTCTTGGCAAAGAGAATTTGTTCTTGATTGTAATTCGGTTCAATTCACGGTAGTCAATACAAAGTCTCATGGAACGATCCTTCTTCTTCATGAAGAGAACGGGAGCAGCCCAAGGCGAGGCACTCGGTCGAATGAAACCTTTTTCGATTATTTCACCAAGTTGCTTCCTTAACTCCTTCAACTCGGTTGGAGCCATGCGGTATGGAGCTTTAGCTATGGGTCCGGTTCCGGGCATAAGATCAATGGAAAACTCAACATCACGCTCGGGAGGGATCTCGGGCAAGTCTTCGGGGAATACATCAACAAAGTCACGTACTATAGGTATGTCTTTAATCTTTAGTAAGGAGGTAGTTGTAGAAGTCACAATACACAAGAATGCTTGGTGACCCTTTCTTACCATACTCACCAACTTATACGGAACCTCAGCAACCCAAAGAACCAACAGTTGAGCCTTCGGAAATAGAGAGCCAAAAGGATTCTCATCCATCCACCGCTAAGGAAGCGGAAGATAAACCTGAAAAGAAGGATGAACTCGAGAAGGAACCCATCAAAATTCAAGTTCCATTTCCCCAACGTTTGAGGAGAAATTATAAGGAAACCCAGTTCGCTAAATTCATGGAAGTAGTCAAAAACCTCCAAGTAACGGTTCCCTTCACTGAATTAATCACTCAAATCCCTTCTTACACGAAATTTATGAAGGATATCTTGACAAAGAAGAGGACTCTAGATGATGTTGAAATCATAGCATTCACCGCTGAATGCAGTGCGTTATTGCAAAATAAGTCTCCTCCTAAGTTAAAGGATCCTGGTAGTTTCTCTATACCATGCACTATAGGCATCTACACTATTGATAAAGCTTTATGCGATCTAGGTGCTAGTGTAAGCGTCATGCCCTATTCCATCTGCGAAAAATTGAATATGGGAATTCTAAAATGCACAAGTATCACCCTGCAAATGTCAGATCGTTCTCTAAAACAACCTATGGGAGTTTTAGAAGATGTACTGTTAGAGTAGGAAGATTTTTCATTCCAGTCGATTTCATAGTGTTAGATATGGCTGAAGATTCGCAAATCCCTATCATTTTAGGAAGGCCATTTGTACACACTGCGGGAGCAGTAATTGACGTCAAGAATGGAAAATTGACATTAGAAGTAGGTGATGATAAAGTCACCTACAACTTAAACAGTGCAATGAAGAGCCCTATGCTTGAAGAGCCTTGCTGTTTCCTTGACATTGTCGACTGAATCATTGATGAATCTCTGTATCCGTCAATAATTGAGGATCCTTTAGAAGCAATTTTATTGTTAGAGGATATCTCTGAGAACGAAAATTTTGAGATCAGTGAGCTGGAAAGGGACTTGACAGGAAAAGAGATACCATCTGAAGAAGTTGAGGAGTTCATAAGCTTAATCGATGCTCCTGCCTAGGCAGAAGTACATAAACCTGAACTTAAACCTCTTCCCTCAAATCTAAAATATGCCTTTTTAGATATGTCTGAATATTGCCGAGTCATAGTGAGTGCTCTCCTAGATGAAAATCAGTTTAACTCGCTATTGACTATCTTGAGAAAACATAAAAAGGGAATAGGATATAAGCTTGAAGATTTAACAGGCATAAGCTCCGACTTTTGGATGCATAGAATTAACTTAGAAGAAGGCCAAAAACCTTGTGTTCAAGGTCAACGCCGTCTTAATCCTAACATGCAAGAAGTAGTTAAAGCTGAAGTTATGAAATTGCTAGATACTGGCATAATCTATGCAGTTTCTGACTCGAAATGGGTTAGCCCTGTTCAAGTTGTTCCCAAGAAAGGAGGAACAACAGTAGTCAAGAATGAAAAGAATGAGCTCATCCCCACAAGGATTGTGACGGGATGGCGCATGTGTATTGACTACAGGAAGTTGAATCAATCAACTCGAAAAGATCACTATCCTCTACCCTTCATTGATCAAATGCTAGAGAGGTTAGCTTTCCACAAATATTTCTGCTATGTAGATGGTTACTCAGGATTTTTCCAAATTCCTATCCATCCTGAGGACCAAGAAAAAACCACCTTCACCTGTCCCTATGGTACTTTTGCTTATCGCTGAATGCCATTTGGCCTGTGTAATGCACCTGCCACTTTCCAGCGTTGCATGACTAGTATCTTTTCCGATTTTATTGAGACTATCATGGAAGTCTTTATGGACTACTTTAGCGTCTATGGCATTTCCTTTGATAATTGTTTGACAAATCTATCCAAAGTACTAAAACGCTGTGAAGAAGTCGACCTTGTTCTCAACTGGGAAAAATGTCACTTCATGGTGAACGAAGGTGTAGTTTTAGGACACATCATTTCTGAGAGAGGTATTGAAGTGGATCGAGCTAAGATCCAAGTGATTGAACAACTGCCACCACCTGCTAATGTAAAAGGAATCAGGAGTTTCCTTGGCCACGCCGGTTTTTACCGACGGTTTATTAAAGACTTTTCAAAAATAGCCAAGCCCCTGACTGAGCTCCTTTTTAAGGATGCACCTTTTAATTTCACAAAAGAATGCCTTGAGGCATTCAACAAAATCAAACGCGCTTTAATCACCGCAACTATAATCCAGTCACCTGATTGGAATCTTCCATTTGAACTTATGTGCGATGCGAGTGATTATGCCGTTGGAGTTGTTTTAGGGCAAAGAAAGGAAAAGTTCCTTCATGCTATTTACTATGCTAGTAAAACCTTAGATCCTGCCCAAATCAACTATGCCACCACTGAAAAAGAACTTCTTGCCATTGTCTATGCCTTAGACAAATTCCGTTCTTACCTTATAGGATCAAAAGTCATTGTTTACATTGACCACGCTGCCTTGAAATATCTGCTTTCAAAGAAAGAGGCAAAACCTCGACTTATCCGATGGATCTTACTCCTTCAAGAGTTTGAGCTAGAGATCCGGGATAAGAAAGGAGCCGAGAACGTAGTCGCTGACCATCTCTCAAGGATAAGAGTAACTGAAATAGGATTACCAACGCCAATTAATGATTCGTTTGCTGATGATTCATTAATGGCGATTGCTGACTCTTCTCCTTGGTATGCTGATATGGCCAATTTTCTTGTCAGTCGCCAGCTACCTTCTGACCTTTCTTATAACCAAAGAAAGAGATTTTTGCATGATGTAAAATTCTTTGTTTGGGATGACCCTTATCTTTTCAAGCAGTGCTCAGATGGTCTTTATAGACGATGTATCCCCCAGTGGGAATTTAAAGGAGTTTTAGAAGGATGCCACTCATCTGCTTATGGTGGTCATCATGGTCTGTCCAAGACCGTAGCCAAAGTCTTACAATCCGGGTTTTTCTGGCCCTCGATGTTTAAAGATTCAAAAGACTTTGTTATGGCTTGTGACGCTTGTCAACGAATGGGTCAAATCTCCAAGAGACATGAAATGCCTCAAAACGGCATATTAGAAGTCGAAATATTCGATGTCTGGGGTATTGACTATCAAGAACCATTCCCTTCTTCTAACGGAAATCGTTATATCTTAGTCGCTGTTGACTATGTTTCTAAGTGGGTAGAAGCAATTTCCACTCCCACCAATGATGCTAGAGCTGTGATACGGCTATTTAAGAAGATCATCTTTCCACGTTTTGGTGTACCCAGAGCCGTGATAAGTGATCGAGGAACTCATTTTGGAGAAAAGCAGTTAGACACTATGCTTTCCAAATATGGTGTGTATCACAGACGAGGATTAGCCTACCACCCATAGACCAGCGGTCAAGTAGAAGTCTCAAATAGAGAGTTGAAAACAATTCTTCAGAAAGTAGTCTCAAGATCTAGAACCGACTGGAGTAATAAGCTCGATGACACCTTATGGGCTTATCGCACAGCTTTCAAAACCCCGATTGGAACATCTCCTTATCGGTCGGTTTATGGAAAGGCATGTCATCTTCCTGTCGAGTTAGAGTACAAAGCTTACTGGGCTATCAAAGAACTCAACTTAAACACTAAGCTTAGCACTGATAGACGACTTTTGCAACTCAATGACTTAGAGGAATTTCGTTTGCAAGCTTATGAAAATTCTAGAATCTATAAAGAGAAAACGAAGCGGTGGCACGACAAGAGGATAATTAAAAAAGAATTTAATGTCGGTGACCAAGTACTTCTTTTCAACTCCCGTCTGAAAATTTTTCTGGGAAAACTTCTGCAGCAGGAGCTCACCCAAGGGGCCTTGATGATCAAGCCACATACAAGACAAGCTTGACCCCTCAGATGGAAGCTCGAATTACAAGGTCTAAACAACAAGCTATGACAAGTCAAGAGCAACCCAAGCCAAGCCACCCCAATGAAGAAGACAGTTCAGGGTTCAACAACCCATGCCCATCCCCAACACAACCCACATTACCCACACAAAACAGAAACAGAGCCATTCAGGCCCAGACAGACCAGTTAACAAACCCAGCCTCTAGGAGGTACACCAGGGCATCCCAACCACCCCCACTATGGCCTACCATCAAGACAACCCTCTAAGCTACAAGTTTGCCCAGGACAAACCATTTTGAAGTCTAGTAAAAACCCATGAAACAGACACCCCAAAGCTAGAGTCCAGTAAACAGCATAGCAGAGGTAGTACATGCTCAGATGATGTTTTCTTTTGCTTAAGTCAACTTGTCTTCATCTAAGGCAGGTTTATCTATGTCCTCATAAGAGTGGAGAGTTCCAAGGAGCAACAAAACACCCAGAGCAAAGCACAAGACAACAAGATCAACAGATTTCCATTTCAGGAAAACTCCAAAAACTACTTTATTTGCTTTTGCTCAGTCTGTTTTCTTTTGTGTTTTGTGTCTGTTCTTTATAGTTGTTAAGCTCGTCCTCTTGTGAGGCCCTTAATTAATGTCAGTAGAAGTAGTTTAGATCCTAAGCTGGCCCTTGGATGATACATACATCCAATGGTTCACAAGATATCAGTCCCTCTATATAAGGAGGTCTTGTATGTTGTTGTAAGCAGACTTTTATGAATGAATGAATTAAACTTTGAGAAATCACTCAATGTTATCAAACTTGTGCTAAGAGCTGTAGTTTGAAACAAGCCTGATACATCTCCAAGGTGTTTGATCAGTGCCTTGTATTGTGAGTCAAGTTATACCTGTGCTTTGCTGTGGTTTAACTTACTTGCTGTTGAGGTTAGTTTAGGGTGTTTGTGCTTTGCTGTAACACTTGAGACTGTCTCTAAAACCAGTCTTGAATCCTTTTTCTCTTGTGCTTTGCTGTAGAGGACTGTATCCAAGTCATATCCCTTGAATCTTTCAGTTAAACAACTCACAATCTCTAAAGCAACATCCCTTGTTACTTGATATTGTTTTCAGTTTGAGTCAAGCTAATCAAATCACTTAAAACTTGTGAACCTTAGTAGTTTACACTCCAAATTGGTTATCTGTGACAACCCTCGCGAATGCGGAAATAATAAACAAACAAGCATGTGAATTATATTGCGGAAATAGGTAGTTTTTAAAAACTTTTATACATGCAAGTTAAATAAAACGAGGAGTGTCAAAATATTACAACTAAGTGCGGAAAATAACAAAGAGACGGAGTCTCTCAAAATGTTAACAAAGAACAAGTGTTTAGCAAATAAGCTAAAATCGTCTAGAGGTTAATCTTCCAGGGACAACGCCCGCTAGCTCACACCCGAACCCAAAACATCATATCCAAAAAGGCATTCAAGCAAGCAACCTGTTCATTCATGAAAAACATGAACGCCACAGTCAGTGGGGAGTAACTCTGGGTTCTCCCAGCCATATCACCTTTAACGTACATATAAGAAAATACAAAAGTAGAGCATGCATATAAAAATATACATGTGAGTTACGATAAGAAAAGATAGGCAATACAAGATATAATTATAAGATCACGTGGAAATCAAATCCGAAGCCATCATGTTATTCAAAGACTCGGGGAAGACACTCTTAGGCAACCGAATACGCTCACTAGGGCTTGCATCTCACCGTTAGCGGTATAAGATTGATAAGATTGAGACTCGACAGACAAACCAAGTCAAGTCATGCGATGATCACAATAAATCCAACATATTATCATCCATTCACGAACCAAGACAATGACGGTGTCCAATCATGCAATGACCATGAACAATATCATGAAATCACGCATTCAAAGACGACACAAGACGACAACTCTCACGGTAAATGAAACGCACTAGCATCGTGTACATGGCACGTATGATTAACAGGCATCCACGGGATAAAGCATTTCCCTGAACTCATACACGATGCTACATTTCGTATATGTAGACTAATTTCCTCCTGGTAGCACGACGATAATAATACGGTCCTAGTCTAAACCTGGCCAGGATCTAGGAATATAACGTGTTCCGATTCGACATGTGGTAAGACGTTCCACATCCAAGACGCGGTCTTACAAAGACGCCGAGTACCCCAAATTCGGTAGATCAATTCACGAAAGAGGCGGAAAAGAGCACAAGCCTCATAACAAGCGGTACGCTACATGCAAATAACACCACCTCGCAAGTACACAACATTTGACGGCCGGGTCGATCAACGCATAGCGTTCAACTTCCAACAACGTCGTCGTATGCCCACTAACACATGCAATTAAGCAGTAGGATACCTCTCCGTTCCGACATTCCAGCCTTACGAACGGGAAGTTAGCCAAGGAAATGAGAGTACAAAGCACAAGACAAAATAGTGCTCAAACCGTAACATTTGTAAAAACCGACTCAAAGTGGGGGAACATACCAAACACGCACAGAACAT
>JAIUZE010071034.1:0-31396 GCA_022085475.1 Heliosperma pusillum
AAGTCGGGGTATTGGCGGCATTGTTTCCACTTGGGGAAATGGAGCCAGTTTAAGTACTAGCCAACCCCTTTGATGGATCTTCTTAGGTGTTGACAGTTGAAGTGTATCATGGGTCTTGGATTCGATGTTTTTTCCGCATTTCTCTGGGTCTGCGCAGTCTAGGTTTAGGGTTGAGTCGTATCTTGGACATGTTTCTGAGAGGAACCTCTGAGCTAAGATATGTGCTTTGGATCTGGGCCATGTCATTAGTGTGACCGCTGAGCCTAGATGTGTGCTTGGTATTTTGGCCATGTCATTAGCGTGACCGCTGAGCCTTAATATTTAAGTATATCCTACCTCGTGGTATAGACTCGAGTTACAGTCGACTATGGGCCGTGCTAAGAACTTATGCCTGTTTCTAGACGGATTGGTCTTTCATGTATGATGATTCTATGAGTTTTAGAAGGTGAGATGCAAGCCGGCTAAGATTGATAGAGTTTGGATTCCCGATTGTTAACTGATTCACATGATTACGTGTTGATTAGGGTTTGAGTGTATCATGGCCATGTTACAGGGTAACCTCTGAGCTAGCATACCAACTTCCCTACCTCTTGTTATAGTTTATTATCAGATTAACATGATAGCTTTCACATGATAGGTTATATGTTAGTTATCTGTTTCATAACATGAAAAGCATATCTTATATGTTAAGGTTTTGTATTTTCTATATACATTACTTTTATGTTATTCATGTTTTATTCAACTCGACATTTCGTGGCTGGGAGAACTCGGAGTTACTCCCCACTGACTGTGGCTTCCGTGTTTATATTTAATGCGGTCGAACAGGTGGTGAATGCATATTTGGGGTACATGGACGAGCTAGCGAGCGAAGTATTTACCTTGGACCTATATTCGGTTCATAGTTTGTATATTATTATACACTATTTTATTTCCGTATTTATACGGGAGATATGTCTCCCGTCTTGTATAATTTTTATGTATAATATTAATTGTCTTTTGTAATGAACCTTTTTATTTATGACACCCTTCGTTATGTATTTAAATTATTTTTTTTCTTTCCGCAAATTTGAGGGTGTCACACCACGACACCATTTTGTTGTGGGGTTCGTGGTGCAGAAAAGTTATGTCCTACACCATTCTCCCTACAATATTCTATAAAAGCTTGATTATCAAATTCGGTGCCATGATCCGTACGAATAGAAACTAACTTTTTATCATACTTGTTTTGGGCGAGCTTCATTAGTACTAGAAACTCATCGAAATTTTCATCTTTAGTAAATAGAAAGATAGGCCATACATACCTTAAGTAGTCGTCGACTAGGACGAATACGTACCTTGATCCACCGCGGCTTCTAACTTTCATAGGTCCACACAGATCCATGTGTACCAACTCAAGTGGACGCTCTGTACTTACTACTCGTTTCGGTTTGAATGAAGATCTAACTTGTTTACAACGGGCACATGAGTCACACATCTTTTCTTGTTCGAATTTGATTGAGGGTAGACCCTCAACTAAATCCCAAGACTTGAGTTTCTTTAAAATCGTTGGACTGATGTGTGCAAACCTCTTGTGCCACAAGCATGAATCATCCACGGTGACTTTCATGCACGTAAAAGAACTTGTAGTGACTTTGTTTAAATCAATCATATACACGTTCCGTTTACGTAGACCTTCTAAGATAACATTACTAGTACCTTCAACTATGATACGACAAATATTTGAATGAAAAACGACTTTGTTGCCTTTGTCACATAGTTGAGAGATACTTAGTAAGTTATGCTTAAGACCATCTACCAGATATACATTATTAATAGCATGTGAAGAAGATATACCAATCTTACCTACACTGATTATGTTGCCCTTCTTGTTGTCTCCAAAGGTGACCTTGCCACCGTTGAAGGGTTCTAGTGAAAGAAATAAATTCTTGTTTCCGGTCATGTGTCTCGAACACCCACTGTCGAGATACCATAGATTATTTTCTTTCACTATTACCTGCATGAGAATCAAATACAGCTTTTAGGTACCCACGCTAAGTTGGGTCCTTTGTGGTTTAGAACTCGTTCCATTCTTCCAACTATCAAAATTAAGCTCAATGCCTTAACAAATCTAGGCATATACATCACAAATCCCATAAAACACCTCGACAAAATAATGATAAGCGTAGGAGGTGTAGACAACAAAAACTTCAGCCAAGTATTTTTTTTCTCATCATATTTTTCATTTTCTTTCATTTTCTTTTTTCTTTTTCTTCCTTGGCTGAGCGAGGGAAAACCTCTCGATCGAGTGGAATATGTTACTCGATCGAGGCAACAAAACACAACATCTGCTCGATCGAGCTGAAAGCTACTCGATCGAGGCACAATTAAGCACTTCTCTTCTTTTTCTCACAAAAAACCCACTTCAATCAATGAAACGAGCCACAAACTGACACAATGGCATAAAATACCTCGACTACTAAACTAGCTCGGCAAAGGTAGGCTCAGTTTAGGATGTAGTTAAGGGCAACAGGCAGATATGGCTTTATGTGGAGTTAATGGGGTAAGATGAGGAAAAGGGAGATGCAAATATTCTCAAAACACGTAATACCGACCACAAACCCAATGCGTGCAGGCAATAAGAAATCAAAATTCATATACAAGCAAATGACACGAGATGTGGGGAGTAACTACTCTCATTCCTAGATGAACTGGTCATAAATGTCACCAGTTATACGCTCTAAAACTCAGAATATATAAGTAGTTTGCCAAAATGTCGAGTCAAGTCTAATAATCAAACTTAAATTCCAGGACAAAATTCAATAGTTCACTACTTCGATTTTACTAAATAAGTCAAGAACGGTGCAAGGAATAGCATAGAATAGACATGTAGTGCGATTTCATCATGAACAAGACTCCAATCCGACTCGACTATATGCAAAAATAAACGTGATATTTTTGATTTTTTCAATTTTTCCTAATTAACATGAATTCTAAACGTGAATGCAATACAAATGCAAATGCAGACGCAAAAGGATGTAAAACACCTCCCCAAACCAAAACAGACAATGTCCTCATTGGCTATAGCACAACAGCGTATAAGGGAAAGGGAAAAAAAACAACCTAATACATGTTCCTAAGGGAAGAAAAATATACAAAGAAGGGAAAAAAAACAAAAGGAACAGAAAAACTCACAAAACAAAGCTTCCCCAAACCAGCATCAAACTGGGGAGCTAACATCACCTCCTCCCAGTAGTCTCCTCCTCCTCTACCCTATACGTCGGGTCCCTCTCCTCCTCCTGAGCTAGCCTCCTAGCTGCCAACTCCGCACGCTCCCTCATGGCCCTCTGTGCCGGCGTCTCGTCTTCTTCCTCTCCAGAAGAAGAGGAAGAAGAAGATGGTGAAGGATACCCACCGCCTGGGTATCTGTAGAATGAGGGGTGAGGCCATCCATCTGGAATGAGACGTCCTCTGCGGATGTGGTCCTCATAGATAGGGAACAAGGCCAAGGCATGATCCCGTCGCATCTGTGCAATATCCCTGCGCATCTCAAGTAGCAAAGCATCACGACGCCCTTGGTCCATGACCTCAGCCGTCTCAAACAGGGGAGGACAAACAAAATTAGCCGGAAAAACCGACTCAGGAGGGGGAGTGGTGAAAGGTGGGGGCGTAACAGTGGTCGTCCCCACCTGTTGAGAACCTGACGGCTCTCCAACTTCCCCCTATGGGGAAGCTCTCTTCCTCTTCTTAGTGGAAGAGGAAGGTGTAGTGGTGAAAGGTAGATGGTAAACAGGGGGAGGGGGTTTCACCCCTCTCACAGTAGTGAGAGGTGAAAGAGAAGGCAATGTAGGGCAAGGTAAGACAACGGATGTGGAACCACATATCTTCCACACCCGACGCTCAGAGCCCGTCATCCAAGTAAACCCAATCATGACAGATATATCTAAATCGACGCCTGGTCCTAAGTGCTGGTGAGTCCTAGGGAAGTCTGAATAAAGGTGGCGGCCGATCCTACTGACCAGACCGCCGCAGACTACGGCGTTAGACACCTTAGACTCTATGTTCTTCCAATGAAGAGCCACAAGGTAAGCGATGTTCAGGACAAACGGGGTACCGCTATCAACGTTCAGGTACCCCGCCAAAATGGCTAATTCAATGTTGTTTATGTTGTTGGGTTTTGGCCTAGCAAAAATCGACTCTCCTAAAAGTCGCAAAAAATAGCGCAGTGCATGGTGGTGAACGTGGGCCACCCTACGAGTGCCGTAGGGTGTGTTAGAGAGGGCTGTCCAGACCTTGGTCAACAGCTTCCTAGGAACTGCTAAAAGACCGTCACTCGAAAGACCCAAAACATCCCCAAACCTAGCTAAGGTCCACGAATGCGACTCGTTAAAGAGTCGGAAATGAATGCAAGCGCTAGACGGTGAGGTAACATACATATCGGCCTCAAAAGAATAGGAACTGAAAAATTCGAGCGTAGGTACTCGATATGTATACTCCCTCATCGAGGCCAAACCCAACATCCCTGTCCCGTTAAGTAACAAACAAACATGAGTAAATAGACTTAGCTCCTCTAGGTCGGGACAGTGCAAACAACGACTTAAATGGAAGGGGGAGTCAAGTAAATAAGATAACCGTTTCCGGTGAATACTAGAAACGAATTGTACCTCCCTCATCCTTTGTAGTGGCCCAAGAGACTCCGCGTTAGATGGCTGACTAGCAGTCTTGAGAGCCTTCGGTGGTGCCAGTCCTCGAGTACTAGCTAGCTTCTGTGCGGCTAGCTGGCTGGTGGTCAACGCCTTCTTACTAGGAGCGAGTGTGGAACTAGAAGGCGGAGCGACCTCAGCAATGGTCGCTGGAACAACGGTCTCAGCAGTGACCGTGACAGGAATCGGAGCCTCAGTGTGCTCCGTGGAGACTGTCTCAGCAGCAGTTTCGGTAACTGGACAGCAGTATCAGCCTGGACAGCAGCGGGAACCGCTTCAGTCGTCGTTTCAGCGACTACCTTGGGAACCGGGGAAATAATGGGGACTGAACTTGATGCCATAGCTACAAGGAAATCAACAAGAACCAATCAATAACATCTAATTTACTAGATTAATCCTATAATCCTATATCTAACCCTAATTGAATCGGAAAAGGGGAAGGGATTACGAATTAACTAGTAAATTAGGAAGGAGATGCTTACTTGTTGTAGATTACCCGAAATGTAGCAATTAATCAAAAAATTCGAATAAATCGAATTACAAACCCTAATTCATGAAACCTCCAAATAACCGAAATTAAATGGGAAAGGGAGAGGGCTTTTCAATCAATTGCGAAAGTAAGGTATTGGGGTTAATATAAATGGTGTTTAATTTGGGATTATCACGAGTTGCAGGAAAGAAATTGCAGAAAAGAAATCGAAGGAAGAAGAACAGTATAGAATTGGGATCGAGTAAATAGAAGGAAGATCAAGGACTTCCCTTTTATAGGTAAGTTGCTTCAGTCGATCGAGTAGAAATTCTACTCGATCGAGGAATTCTGTCATGCTGGCCTGCTTGATCGAGTAGGTCTGAGTTACTCGATCGAGTAGGCGTCTTTTGATGATCCTCATTTTACTCGATCGAATGGAATTCTCCTCAATCGATTCGAATTCTATTCGATCGAGCTCTTTTTCTCTCCCAAGGCACTCGATCGAATAACAATGTACTCGATCGAATGATTTTCCTATTTGCATAGCCTTTGACTTTCAGCAATTTGATTTCCGCTTGTTTTTCCTGCAAAACGATACAACACGATACCCAAAAATACCAAAAATTGTCTAACAGGAGAAAAATAAATTGTTTATCTAAACTACAGACTATAATCTAACGTCTAATCTAAGTAAATAGTCTAATTGTCTAACGAAAAACACAAGAAATTGTTATTTACAATTTGCACGGGGTTGCAAACCCGGCTAACAACCAATTAGTTTTGTGGCAAGGCCACCCTCGGGCCTTTGACTTGCGGAATTACCCTCAGCTGCGGTAATTTCCGACTTCTTTCTCCACACATACGATGGTTTCTTGGAGTCTAGCTCCACCTCTGAATCACTCTAGTACATGCGAGCTCCTTTGTCCTTCTTAGACTTCTTCTTGATGTCGTCACGCAGACATGGCTCTCCCTTTTCCAGCTCCAATGCTGCCGCTCTATGATCTGTAAGGCAACATACAACAACACGTTCCTCCAATTCGCTCCCAAGCTGGGGCGGAGGTGTTACGGTAGCAATGGGAGTATCACAGATAGGAGCTATAGGCTCGATATGAACCGAAGCTTTGTCATGCGTGAATAAATCAGGTGTGATATCAGCTAAGGGAAGTGCGTGACATGGTGAAACAAGCATAGTACCCTTACTAGCATGAGACTGCGTGAAAACTAGGTTCTCCCCACCTATCTGAAAAGTCAATGTCCGTAACTTGACATCAATAACCGCTTGCGCAGTATGCAAGAACGGTCTTCCCAAAATGATGGGAGTGTGAGAATCCTCAGGTATATCCAAAACTATGAAATTGACCGGGATAAACAATCTTCCTATTTGCACAGAAACATCCTCTATGATTCCTAGGGGTCGAGACATGGTCCTATCTTCCATCTGTACTGTCATATTGGTACACTGGAGCTTGGTAAAGCCTAACCGTTTGGCTAAAGACAAAGGTAAGACGCTAACACTAGCTCCTAGGTCACATAACGCATTGTCTATGAGATAGGTACCTATATGACACGGTATGGAAAAACTACCTGGGTCAGACAGCTTAGGGGGGCATTTGTTCTGGAGGAACGCTGAGCGTTCCTCCGTTAAAGCTACAGTCTCTACAGTGTCTACAGACCTCTTACGTAAAAGAATTTCACGCATAAATTTCAGGTAAGAGGGTACCTTTAATAGGAGATCCGCAAGAGGAACATTCACTTTGAGATCACGTCCAATGTTAGCGAACCGAGCAAATTCCTTCTCGACCTTAGCTTTCTTCAACCGACCAGGAAACGAAACTGGAACGTCAGGCGATCCACGTTGCATATCCTTGACAATTGCGTTGTTGATCATCCGCTTGCTTAACCCCTTCGAACGAGCTTCTCGCTCATTAATTCCCATCGATCGAGTATCAATGTCACTCGATCGAAGATTATCAGAACTTAAACTGCTCGATCGAGCAGTATTATCAATCACAATACTCGATCGAGCAAGTGAATCACCTCGATCGACTAACTGGCTATCTACTTCTCTCGATCGACCATCAGAAACCTCTCGATCGATCACTTTTTCTTTCAATTCATTCGATTGAGTGGGTAAAATTCCTCGATCGATTACAACATCATTATCAGCAACATCCTTCGCAGCATTGAGATGCGCACCAGAAATATCAGCAACTGTACCAGTAGGCTTGTCATAAGTGAGCCCGCTTCTCAGAGTAATCATGTTTAGTGTTTCCTTGTTCTTGTCAGTCTGAGACGGTAACTGGCCAGGTTGCCTAGTCGGTCTAGCTCCCGCGAATTGAGCAATCTGCGACTCCAAAAGCTTAATAGTAGCATTCGTCGCTTGATCAGATTTGCTCATTTGGATAGCTAAAGCTTGTATCATCGACTTTAGCTCCCCAACTTCTGAAATTCCTCCAGATGAGGAACTAGCTTGCTGTGAAGACTGGATTTTTTGAAATCCTTGCTTGTGCGGCGGTTGATACGTCGGCTGCTGTGGTGTAGGAGTAGGATTTAGGACATTCTGGCTTGTCCATCTCAAATTGGGATGGATGTTCCCTTGATTGTAGTACCCACCCCCTTGACGGTATTGTTGAAAGGAACAGACTTGCTCCTTTTCAGCAAAACAATCTACAGCCGTGTGACCAGTTTCGCTACACCTTTCACAAGTAATCACATCATCCCGCTGCAGCAAATGAACCGTATGCTGGTTATCTGCAGCTTGCTTCTCCCATTTGTCAAGTCTGGCATTTAGTTTATCAAATTTAGCATCCAGACCGTCAGAATCAATACTAGCTACTGTCCGTGTACCACTTCGCGGATTACCATATTCAGCACAATGGGTTGCCATCTCTTCGATCAGTTTCCAGCCCTTATCATCATCTATTTCCTTCTGGAACCTTCCGTTTGACGCGGCATCTAGAATAGCTTGATGATCATCATACAACCCGTTGTAGAACTGGTTGCATAGAAACCACTGTTCGAACCCGTGGTGAGGAACAGACCTCACTAGCGTCTTAAATCGATCCCAGGACTCATAGAGATTTTCATGAACCGTTTGCTTGAAATTTGTAATCTGACCCCTCAAAGCATTCGTCCTATGTGGTGGAAAATACTTCTTGTAGAAAGCCAGTGCGAGTGTGGTCCAATCGGTAATACCCAGTTCCTCTCTATTCAAGTTCTTCAACCAGTCTTTGGCATTGTCGGTAAGGGAGAAAGGGAACAAGAACTCCTTAATCTTGTCTGCTGTCACCCCTTTAGAAACCGGAATAGAAGAACAGTAATCAGCAAAGGTCTCCATATGCTTCCTCGGATCCTCCTCAGCCACACCCCTATACGTATCCTGCTGGACAAGCTTGATATAAGACGGACGAAGATCAAAAGAAGTTCCATCTTCGTCCATTGTAAGTTTGAATCCCTGGGGTATACATGCAGCGGTGGGCTCAGAATGACTAGCAATACTAGGCATCTTTGCTGGAATGGTAGTCTCAACAGTCGAATCTTCCTCGAAAATGAAACTGTCGAAGACGGATTCAGAAGTACTCAAGTCTTCCTCCTGAACAGTCTTATCTAACCCTGTCTTTCTGCGTAGAAAGGTTCTTTCAGGCTCCGGATCAGCTTCCACTAATTCGAGCCTTTGGGATCTGCGCATACACAACTATAGAGAGAAAAATAAGAACAGTCTTAAGGAATTAGAAATTCCTTAAGACGAGACAGAAATAAATAAACATAAAATTAAATTGCCTCCGCGGCAGCGGCGCCAAAATTTGATGCGTGTCGTTATACACCAAAAATAAAATCCTAAGTCTACTAACTAAGAAGATAGCGGAAGTAGGGTCGATCTCTACAGGGAGGAAACTAACTAACTGTAATCTAAATCTGCCAGTAACAATCTAGGGGGTTTTGAAAAGGTTTTAACTAAACTAAATAAGATTAAAAGGAAGAGAAATAAAGACATAAATTAACCGGGTTACGAAACGTCGTCGACGTTTTATAAAACATCGTCGACGTTTTTTGTAAAAAAGACGGTCACTACCCTTCACCCTTCATTCACTCTTCCTTTCTCTCTTTCTTCTAAATACACTCCTCTTCCCCACCACCACCGCGACGCCCACCACCTCTGCCAACACTGCCACTGCCGATCTCAGACGACCCACCACCACCGCTGCAACAAGTATCCCCCTTCCCCCTTGTTCCGACCGCCCTTTCCCTCCCCCTCCTCCTCCCCCATATCCTATATTGGTTGTCATTTGTTGTTGGTTGTGCGTTGTGTCGACATTGTTGTTGTTACTTGTTGGATATGGAGACCAACGTTCAGTTGGAACGTTGATAGGTGTTGTTGACGTTCCAACTGAACGTTGGGTATGGGTACCAACGTTCAGTTGGGACGTTGATGGGTGTTGTTGGCGTTCCAACTGAACGTTGGGTATAGGTACCAACGTTCAGTTGGGACGTTGACGGTGGGGGTCGACTTTTTTTTTTTTTTTTTTTTTTTCATCGTTTAAAAACATTTAAATCTTGTAAAAAATTTTTTTATTTATTTTTTGTTAATTTTCGATGTTTTGTAATGTATTATTCTCGTAAATTTTTAAATTCTTTTTACCGTTATGTACCAACGTTATGTTTCGATTCTTTTTAACATTTTATTCTCGTTAATTTATAATTTTTACCATTTAGTTTAAACTTGAAACCATCTTTCTAATTTTTTTGGTTAATTAAAATTTTTTTTTGGGTGATTTTATGAGTAGAGGAAAAGATAGAGAGATAAAGTAGAGGAAAGGGTAGTATGCGTCTTTTTTCTAAAAAACGTCGACGATGTTTTATAAAACGTCGACGATGTTTCGCAGCCCCCTAAATTAATAAGAAGTAAATCAGATAAAAGAGAAATATGCTAGGATTCGATCCACTGCAATATCGGCATCTACGGGTCAACTAAGTCAGTCAATCTATCAATGAGAAGGGCAATGGTTTTCTCCTCTCGGTCTCAAACCACCCTTGGGATTTTCCTAATTAACTCTCGTCCTCTTAGGAGTCACCTATCAATTCTAAGCAAGAATTTCCCTTCCAATCTCTCGATCCAGGTCGGGGTTAACTACCTAGCTAGTCTCCTGCGTGCACTCATTCGACTAACCTCAATTAAATTGCTTAGACTGATTCTCATATTCAAGACTAACTAAAATAATCTATCCTAACATGCCTCTACCACAGTTTTCCTCATCCTAACATACTAGGGAATTAGCTACTCATGCTATTAACGATGCTAACAATAAAGACGATTGAACATATGATATTAGACATAATAAAATCGTAATTAACAAGCATGAATAATAACAACGCAGTAATTAAGAAGAGTAAACAGTGATTAAGACTAAAACAAAGGTAAGAATAAAAGAGAGAAAGTAGTTTACAATCTTAGCAATCCGGCGTAAAGAACAATCCACGTCGATAAACCTGAATGTAAACCAAAGATTAAAAGTTCAGAAAACTAAATTCGAAAGATTAATGTATGCTAATAATTCTCTGATGATGAGTTCATTCCTAATGACGTAAATAAGAGTCTTATATAATGATAACACGACTCTAAACCCTAATTAAGCTACGGACTTAAGGCCCGTGATAAGATCCACTCGATCGAGGGAAATTACCCTTCGATTGAGGTCTTTATTCGAGGAAATCAGTCGATCGAAGACATCACCCACTCGATCGACCAACTTGTCAATCGCTACCACTCGATCGAGCAAAGATATAGCTCGATCGAGTCTTCCTTCCTTCAACTTTCCTCGATCGACCAAAAGTATAGTCGATCGAGGTCTTATGGCATAGCACATGGTGTGAGTCATGACTTGGGCTTGATTATGAACGGTTTCGCGCTTTCCCATGCAAGAGCTTCTGTTCCGTTCCTTCCATTCTCCTAAATGCATGCAAAGTGGACTGTTCTGGTCGGTTTCTGCTACTACGCAGCTTGTACCTACAAAATGGTAATGAAAGTACAAAGTAGCCAAATAGGGGTATATGGTGACATAATATCACCTAAATGACATAGAAATGCGTGCATAAATGGACTAAAAAGTCTATATAAAACACACGCATCAATAGTACATCACATAATCTTACTTATTCTTTAACGAGAATCATTGTGAGTTATATTGTACTTTCTTATTAACTTAAGATAGTATAGAGTATTTAGTGATACTCACCTTGAGTTATAATCATAGTTGATCATACGAGTGGGTTGATAATTTTTGTAATCCGGAGAAAGGTACTAAAGATTATTAATCGAGAATAGTGGACGTAGGTTTCAACTTGTGAAACCGAACCACTTCAAAAATCACGTGTGCCTCTCTTTACTTTTCGTTATTTCGTTACTAGTACTTACTTTGATTAATTGATTAGTTAATTTTAATCTATAAGATCAAATAATTAATTACATATCATATAAATCGAAAAAGTGGGGCTAGTTTTTAATACTCAATTCACCCCCACCCACCCCCCCGCTTTCGTATTCGATCAATAGACTCTACACACAGTCAGTTGAACTAAGACCATTGTGACAACCCTCGCGAATGCGGAAATAAAACATACAAACATGTGATTAATATAGCGGAAAATACGGTGTTTTTAAAACTTTTCACATGCAATTAGAAAGGTACGAGGAATGTCAATAATTACAAACCGAAATATAAAATATACTACAAAGAGACGTAGTCTCTCAAAATGTATCAAATATCAAAGTGATTAGCAAACTAGCTAAACAACGTCTAGAGGTGATTCATCCAGGCCAACGCCTGCTAGCTCACACCCGAACCCAAAATACCACAAGCAAAAAGCCATCCAATCAAGCAACCTGTTCATCCATGAAAAACATGAACGCCACAGTCAGTGGGGAGTAACTCCGGGTTCTCCCAGCCATATCACAATAAACGTACATAAACGGAAATACAAAAGTATAAGCATGCATATATAAATATACATGTGAAATACGAGAAGGATAAATAGGCAATTCAATATATAAAGATAAGAGCATATGAAGTACATATCCGTAACCATCATATTATAGAAAGACTCGGGGATGACACTCTTAGGCAACCATACACTCACTAGGGCTTGCATCTCACCGTTAGCGGCGTAAGTTTGATAAGATAGAGACTCGACATATAAACCACGTCAATCATCTATTTCATGCAAGAGTCCAACTCAACGTTCACGTATAATTCAACTTACAAACAAACATCCAATCATACGAATATGACATTGTTGGAGCCAGTGTCCTCCACAGTTAGTGCAATAACATAAATAAATCTCTGTAGGTTCACAGGGTATACTTTGTATAATAATCAGTTGATTAACGTTTATCAATAACGGTTGGCTTGCTAGATAATTTTGACGTTATTGTCATACAGATGGCGGTGATCAACTGGTCCCTAAAAGTCACACCTATAGGATGTGTTTGAGAGATGTGATTATTTGAGAAAATAATCATATTGATGCCCTATTATATGACTAAAAGTTTAGTCAGTGTATTTGACTAAAAGGTTAGTCAATGTGATGATGAGACGATTATTTAATAACGATTAAATAATATAAGCTGAGACGAATTAAAAGTAATTTGTAATTAAATATAAACTGTTGTATTTAATCAGCATATATATAATGTAAGCTTATGCGAATTAAAATGTTAATTCGTAAATTGAATATAAAATGTTATATTGAATGAGCAAATTATAATTATACGGATAATTATAATTAACGTATATATTATACGATTGTCATATTAGATGTTGTCAGACCGGTATTAATGTATCCACTACAAAATGTTGTATGGACATATTAATACATGACAACACAATGACATTTATAATAATAATACACATTATATATTAAAGCGAATTTAACCGAAATAAAGTCCAGATTCACTCTGGAATTTTCGGTCAATGGGTAGTTATTTTGAGGAGAAAAATCTCCTCATAAAAACCCTATTGGAGCCGTGAGACAAGAGGGAAGTGAGGAAAAATTCTAAACCCTAATTCTTTTCTCATTTGTGCCTCCATCTCTTCACATCACAAGATCAAAAAGGTTAACAGTAACTTTTGACAAAGATATTCTAGCAAATTCAAGGGCATTTCTCATTCTATCTTGGGTGCTACCATTAGGAGATATCATCGTTTTGATATTGTTCTTAGGCCTTTATAGCAAGGACTAAAGGTTATTTCTAATCTCTTGTTTTTATGCATTTTCGTTTATGACTATTAATCATATAATCATAATTTCATTATAATCCTGTATGATTTAAAGGGAAGTATACAGATATTTTCCCACATGGGCATGGCTACTCGAGAAGTAGTTATGATAGTTGTGTTTATTTTCAGAAGACGTCAGATGGGTCTTTCATGTACTTGTTACTTTATGTCGACGACATGTTGATCGCGGCACGAGATAAGTCCCTTATCAACAAGTTAAAGGCTCAGTTGAACAATGAGTTTGATATGAAGGACTTAGGTCCTGCCAAGAAAATTCTTGGAATGGAGATTAGTAGGGATCGTCACGCAGGGAAACTTGTTCTGTCACAAAAGAAATACATCCTGAAGATGGTGAGCAGGTTTAATATGCAAGATTGTAAACCTGTCACTACTCCACTTGCTGCTCATTTTAAATTGTCATCTGAACAGTGTCCACAAACAGAAGAAGGTAAAAGGCGCATGTCACATGTTCCTTATTCAAATGCCGTTGGAAGTTTGATGTATGCCATGGTGTGCACTCGGCCAGATTTGGCTTATGCTATTAGTGTTGTTATCAGATTTATGCACAATCCAGGCAAAGAACATTGGGAAGCCATTAAATGGATTCTTCGTTATCTGAGGGGTTCTTCTGATATTGGTTTGGTATTTGATCGACAAAGAGCTGATCCCGGAGGCATAGTTGGTTATGTTGATGCCGACTATGGTGGTGATTTAGATCGGAGAAGATCACTTTCCGCTTATATCTTTACACTTTGTGGCTTTGCTATCAGTTGGTATTCTTCATTACAAGCCATTGCGGCATTGTCAACTACTGAAGCAGAATATATTGCTGCCACTGAAGGGGTGAAAGAAGCTATATGGCTTCAAGGCTTGGTAAGTGAACTTGGGTTACAACAAGACATTCTTGTTGTGTTTTGCGATAGCCAAAGTGCTGTCCACTTAACCAAGAATAGCAAACATCACTCGAAGACCAAGCACATTGATATAAGACACCACTTTATCCGAGATATTATTGCTGCAGGAAATCTTACTGGCGAGAGGGTTCATACAACCGAAAATCCTGCAGATATGTTAACCAAGCCACTTACAGCAGCTAAGTTCGATCATTGTCTTAACTTAGCTGGTGTCATTCACACCTGATAAGGTGTTCAAGGCGAAGAGAGTTTATTCCGTGAAAAATGAGTCAAGGTGGAGATTTGTTGGACGGTGCCTCCTTTTTCACTATGCTACCATGCATGGGTATTGATCCTACCTCATTCAACATGTGCAAATTGAATTTGTACACTATGCAGCAACTTTGGTATCATTTGTCAAACTTGCAGGATCTATGGAGGGCTACTCATTTAATGAGTTTACACTAGCTTTGGACATTATAAATACTTGCTCCGGAAGTTCATTTCTAGTGCACCAGAACACATTCATCTCCTCTCTTATCTTTCCTCTTTCTTATTCTCTCTTTCTATATTTCGGGTATAATTGTTTAACCCGTAGAGAGTATAATATTTGGACTATTGTGTGTCAGCCTTTGAGGAAATATTCTTGTACTCCCATTTTATTATAGTGGAAATATTTGGCTCTCTCGCCGGTGGTTTTTTACCTCTCTTTTAAGAGGGTTTTTCAACCTAAAAATCCCGGTATCATTTTTACCGTCTTTCTTTAATTTCTCTTTTATCTTTAGCCGAATCTATTCGCTTCCGCCGCGCTCTATACCCCTAGAATGAATTCAGAACACACTCACTATCTTCTTTACCCACATACATTGTCAGGCGACGAGCCATATCAGTCCGAGTTCACTATTTGTAGGAAGTTTTCTTCTATTGTCATCTCTAAACACTTATCTCGCATAAGATCGTGAAGACTACATGTATTGATCCTTCCATCGGCGTTCTTGCCATCCACTTGTCTTGAATCATACCTTTTTGAACCAGCTGGCTTAAGTAATTGTCAGCCACCTCTTCCAGTGATCTTTTTTTACGAAGTCGATCTTGGGTTGACGAGACAATACCGTCTGCTATCCAAAGATTGTATAGTTTTTCAACATTAATTTGACAATCTTCAGGAAAATGACTCATATGAAGGAAGCAAGGCTTGCGATTGTAATGTAAGTCGTAATAGCTCATTGCTAACACATCATACACTCCGCTGTATGATTCTTCATCTCCTTGTAGGTGGGATTGAAGATTCTCACACACTGATTCCCATTCCTCCCGCGATTTCTTTGTTGCCAAAACTCCTCCTAGGGGATGACCATTGCAATGGTCAAGCATTTTTTTAGCAACACCTTCCATCCAAGAATCTGCGCAAGTAGTATTAGAGTTGTATCCCTTGTTTAGATGAATTTAAACAGATCTACGGAGGGGGGAGAGGAAAATTTCTCTCCTTTGTTTGCCAAATTGAGCTATGATGTTGCTATCAGTATCTAATGTTTTTTCTTGTATTACATACTGAATTAAAACATTATAATTGCAGCATACGGAGAGGAATATAAGAAATCTTACATAAGACTTACCGACATCACTTCTTCTGAAATGTCCCTTGTTCTCCAAGAGCTTCCAGCAACTATCCTGCTTGAGAGTTTCCGCTTTCCAGGTTGAAACCAAATGAGCACCAAGATTGGAAAATATTTGAGGATTTCGAGTTGTGACAAGTATTCTGCTACGACATGTGGTGTTGTGAATTGGAAAAGCAGGTTCAAGGCAGTTCCAATCTCTAATGGTCCAAACATCATCAAGGTAATTGGTTTGCTTAAGGATCTCACAAAGCTTTCCTGGCAGTTGCGATGTTTCTAAACCGTTGATCAAGCTCCTTTCTTTGTCATCTTTAGGTATAAGTGCATACAAAAGCTCCTTACAAACGGTTCCAAGGTTGAACTGTTGTGAAACATATGCCCACGCGCAGCCAACAAAGTGACCCTGTCAGGAAAGGACATAATCGCCATCAGCATTACAGCTGATACATACTTAGTCTGTGGATGTTATTCCAATTTCCAATAATAGAGGTGGACATAAAATTGTAGCAAACCTGTGAAAGACAGTTTTGGTAAACCTCTCTTGCAAGAGCCGTTTTGCCTATACCGCCCATGCCGTGTGCAACCACTATTTTTTGTGAACCTTCCTGCAATTGTTCAATCAATTTTGCAACGTCCTTTTCAAGGCCTACAATATAGTCAGGTTGGGCATGTGCGTATGTCCGCCTTTGCTCCGCAAGCAATTTCTTGGCCATCTCCAATTGCGAGAACTGGACATCATAGGAGCTCCGCACACCATACGTTTGCAACCTGGAAGACATTTTCGAGATCTTAGAGGTAAGACCGTCAATCTGTGAGGCAACTATGTGCAGTGTTTTAGCATCCATCCAAAAGCATGCTAGCCACTTAAGGCCGTTGAGAATCCCATTTTGTCTTTTATGTGAGACTTTAAGAATATAGGTTTCAGTAAGATCTTCAGCTTCAAGAGCTAAGTCGCTTATTTCGGACACCCATTTACGGATAAGCGCATTCTTGTTCTGCTTGCCGTCGGCATCTAACAAGAAACACTGCATCCACTCGAGCTCGCTTTGGAGCTCTTCCACCTTGTCTTTCACTTGTGACAAGTACTGCACTTCCTGAATCAGCAATTGCCCTAACCATTTGCCTGCAGACTCAATGGAAAAACTAGACATGACTTGAACTATTTGGAGAGACTTTCTCAACTCTTAAGCAAAGCAAAGCGCACAACTATTTTTGTTGAAAAACAGTCAGGGATTCAATGATGTTATAAATAGCACATGATACCTACACAAATTCTTATTTAAGACGTTACTATCGGTCGTAAGTTTAAGACAAATCAAGTAGTTAGAATAAAACAAAAGCATAATGCGTAGAAAAAAAGCAACAAATTTACCTTTTATGCACAAGTGAGACGATACTTACCCGTTTTAATGTTAAAACAAATAAGAAGACTAAGCGGTACCTTAGTTTAGTTAGAATTGTTAACTTCCCACCATGTTTAGTATTCCCTTTGTCCTAATCATTTGTTTGCCTTTGATTAAAATACTCCTCACAAAGAATAAAAATGACGAACAAATGACGGAGGGATTATCATTATTAAGAGGGTCATACTGATAGGAAATGATGTGTCCACATCAAATGACTAATATAAGTGCAGGATCCAACTTCAACGTGACGTATAACCAAATGGAATCCTAGGATATAATACTTTCAATACAAAATTATGTACAGTTCGTCTCGGTGAAGATAGACATTGTCCGTCTTTAGCTGAAGATCTCTCACAAAAGGCAAGTGGGAGTTAGTACTGTGATGGTTGGAATTCCAAAATCGATTTTATACTCTATAACACTATTATTTTCTTAAAAGTCAACAACAAACAATACAATAATGCTCTTTCCTACCGAGTAATCGTATTTATTTTAAGATTCGATTGAGAAGCAATGCAACCGGTCAGTCTCACTTTCAAGTCCTTCAACATGACAACATCACTACTGCTAACTTTCTTAGCATTGAGCTGAGTCCTGAAGCAATGAAAAGAAAAAAAAAAACTAAAAATGGGTATGTGGGGAGCTTCAATTTTGTACAAAACTTGACCCGTCTAGTTAACCCACCAACTCATTTGACGATTATTGTATTAAATCGGGTTTATATAAGCACAATTAGTCTCATAGTAAGCCGAATCCTTCTCGCGAAAATATAAGTAGAAGGACAAGTGGAAAATCATTTGAGTATTTGGAAGAGGTATCCGACCCGTCTACTAAAATGAGAATTGTTATTTAAGAATTGTTTACCCATCAAACGCCCATTTGTTCGCCTTAATTTAACAAAGTTATATTGCGACTCTCTATCCCATTATCTCATTGAGATGCAGGAAATAGTAATATAATATTTTAGTTCACATCTGATTACATTAGAGTAGGCGGTGGGCCGTGCCGTATCGGCCCGCGCCCCGGCCCGTCGTGCCAGCCCCAAATTTTGGCCCGGTCCGTCGGTCCACTGGGCCGTGTCGTGCCGGCCCGACCACCTCTACCTGCTGCCGCAGCCCGACCATTGGCCCGGGAAAATCGGGCCCGTGCCGTGCCTGACCCGGGCCGGCCCAATGTAACTTTTTTTTAAAGAAAAAAAAATTGATTTTTTAATAAATAAATTATGAATAATGAATAAGAAATATTAATAATGATTTAAAAATATATAATTTATCAGTTACTTAATTATTAATGTATAATCAACTAAATATTAATGTAATTAATTATAAATATTAACGTAATTAATTATAAATTCGAATGATACCCCGTGCTTGGGCCGTGCCACCGTGTCAGGCCCGCCGTGCCTATCTCGGGCCGTGCCACCCCATGCCCGTGCCGGGCCGTGCCTTGGCACGGGGATTTCTCTATTAGTCGCGTCGTGGCCCGCCTCCCTACCCGTCATGCTGGACCCGTGCCGGACCGAACTTTCGCTCGGGCTCGTACCGTGTTGGGCCGGATTCGTGCCGGACCCGTGCCGCCTGTTGTGCATTTGGCCCGACTGCCAACTCTAGATTACATATGATGATATGAATGTGTAAGACACAAGTTGAAAATTGTTAATTGTTTAATTAGAGAACGTACTTGGCCGTTCTACAAACGTAGATTGGGTTAATTAAAGTTAAAGCAAATTCTTATTTCAGACGGATCATTTCCGTCTGAAAAATAAGACGGGATTATGTTGCCACTTTTTGATAAAATGTAACCACAAGTTATATCAACTTGTTTTCAATAGTGGTTACATCTAACTGTAAAGTGGTTACAAAATCCTGTCTTATTGCTTCAGATCAAAATGATCCGTCTGGAGCAAGATTAACGGATTAAAGTTATCCCAATTGTTGGTAAAGTTATCGCAACTTGTATGTTGAGCAGGAAATACCAATTGTTTAAAAGGAAAGTAATATAACAGCAACCCCAAAATGCATTACTTAATGCTTTCATTCATGTGACTATGTGAGATAGTTCAAACTTATTGCATTTGTTCTCGATCAAGTTCTGTTTACAAATTGTAAGTTCAAAGTTTAAGCAATGAAGAGTGATATTTCTACTGTGACTCCCCTGAGTTGTACCCAACTGTGTTACTCGGACTCTCCGACACGATGTCGTGTCTGACACGTGTCGAAGTGTCACACACGGCTATTTTGGGTGAATTTTCCTATTTTGTGGTCTAAATTGAGGTGTCGAAGTTTCTTGTCGGACACGCGAACACAACAGTTATGTAAAGTTTCGGAGTAACATAGGTACCTAAGTCTTGTATGTCACATTTACGGAATGACGTCTATCTCGCGGACACATCCCCACAAAAAGCAAAAAACAAAAAAAGGAAGACTCGTATGATAAAAAAAAAACGAGTGTGTACAAAGCATTTAGTGTAACAATTATTAATAGCAAGCCTTACTTTTTCAAGCATCTTTTTATTTCATTTTTCCAAGTCTACACATTTAAAACTATATTTTTGCTCCGAAGAAATTGTCTATACCCGCATTATTCTCGGATAGGATTCTTGAAAGCCGACTCGTGTTCGAGTAACATAATTGCATCAACACCGTTATACCAGGGAAAAATGGACTCCCAACCACGACATATCCTTGATAATATAGGAAACCCTTAGGTCTTTGAAACCACCTTTGCTTCACATGTTAAATGCAGTTGGTACCAACTTTGATGGAACAATGTAAGGGAAGAAAAGGCTATTCAGTATTCATGCAAGCTTGCCACATTTTTTAGCAGCTCTAATTGTTACACTGGTTTAACCCTACTGCCTTATAAGCGACTTCACAAGAAACATGATGAAATCACGAAGAAAAAACAGCATACAAGAGATCCTCTTTTCGCATAGTCTACTCTTAGAGACTAATTACCGGTAGAGAAAAAAGTGTATTGGGTGATTTGAATGTCATTAAGTAGTTCGGATAAATACGTGAAAAATTCATTGTAAACTAGTAGACTAGTGGACTTGATCACAGAATTCGATATTATGGACGGAAACATGATGCTTAGGAAACTGGAAACTTTCATTTTCCCTAAGAAATTTGAAGGGGTGTTAGTGTCATTACCATAAAAATAATCTGTTGGGGAAGCTAAGTCTGGCTTTCTAATCTTCACATTTCGACAAAAGACTTGAGTGTGTTCAACCATCGAAAGAGTTCACTTCTATCCTTGTTGGCCATATAATGATGTAGGAAACAAGAAAGATCTTCATTTACTCCCCTTGCTTTTAAGTACTCATGCAGTGCCTTCCGCAGCTTGGGGTCCACTTTGCTGAAAATATGCCAACGAAATTGAGTTCATGGAAGCTAAAGCCAGTAAACCAAAACAATAACCAGTAACTGATGCAGAGTTTAATGATATCTGGAATTCAAGTGTTTCATGCCAGAGATATTCTAAATCAAATTGCAGAAGTTCACAGGATACACGACACATGACACACGACACATGACACATGACACATGCTTATGACTCATCTGTATCAAATGTTTGGAACTCTAGTAGTGAAGTCAGGCAGGAAATAACAGAGGCCCCTGCACTAGTAAACCTCTAAATTTTGTAGCAAGGTTGATTATGCTACTAAAACTACCAAAGCACAAGTCAACTCAGAAAATACATTTCGTTACAAACTTATATATTTCCTAAGACTTATAAACAATGGAAAACTGACCGAGCCTTCACCTCCTTTGTTAAAAATGCAGTATTGGTTACAATAATAATGACGCAAAAGTTACAAAAAAACTAACATATAGGCCGCTTAGCAATTACCAGCGACATATTTTAGATAATACAAAATGCTAGCAAAAAACTAGTGGCTTGTAATAACAGGTTTGACTAATATAAGCAGAAATATGAAAAACATGATTGGTAAATCAACAAACGCCATGGTAATATGGTAGTCATTATCATGTATTATGGTAAAATAGTAGATTCATATTAATCTACTTTGGGAATCTACTACCCAATAAACACTTATATTTAGTAGGTTAATTGGTCAATCGATTTTTTACCCCTAAAACTACTTATTTATTATGTCCAATATGATAATGACCAAACAGGGCTATTGACTTAGTTTACCATGATGCCAAAAAAACTAACTAATATATAAATAAGTATTACCGTAGATTAGGTCCCATGTGAGCTTTCGGCGACAGTAATTTGCTACGTAATGTATATACTTTCAGGATCTCCAAACCATCAGGCCATGCAGAGCACACAAATCCCAATCCACCAGATCCCTCTCCCTTATATATGTCTACTAACAAGCTGATGTGAAGCTGAATATTTTCACCATCATTATCGTCACCAGCTTTGGGATGAGAAACACAGCCATCAAACATTGTAGCCTCAATTTTGATATTTTCCTTCTCTCCAAATTTGCGCTTAAGCCTTATGAATTCCTGACCTGGACGTTCTTCAATCGAAAAGGAATCATAACTTGGGGTTGGCTGCACATGCAAAATTAGCAAATAGACATGAACGAACAAGAAGCTAAAAATCAGCCTGAATGGAGACAGCCAGAAACTTCGAGTTTAGCTGCTGATGCCAATCTAAGAGGTGACCTTTTAAGTACCAGTATTCCAAGCATTAGCTCCAAAGTCCTAGTGAGAACACTAGTACTGTAGTACACACTAAAGTGGGCCCTCATATAATATCAACATATTCAACAACCCACTTAATGCTGCTGGCCCCACTAACCATATCAGTTAGTAAACCATTTTCCTATTGTTAGTGACCATTTAACTTTGCCAATGATTTGCATCAGTTAGTAATTTCCTTATACCATTAGTGATCATTTGATTATTGCAAGTGACCCTCTTAGCTTTAATTGTGATGTGGTTAGACGATAGTTAGGAACTTTTTCCAAGGAAAAAAACGGATATTACACACCAAACTGGAGCAACCTAATGAGGCCAGACACCCAAAGATACATAGGGGTTAGGTCTAAACATGACTGCAAATGCTTTGGTGTAAGCATTTCATGTATGACAGATTAACAGACCATTTCCAATAGGCTTTTCCCTCACAGATTCACAGTGGAAGAATAAATTTTCTATTGCCTTGGCCCTTGGGCATATCTTGAAATAAAGCAAATGACTTGCTGAGTTATTTGACAGCTGAAGTGCGGAGTAGTAGTTAGTCAATGCATTTTTTTAACACACCTCCACAACCGACTTAAAAAGTAATGCTAAATAGAAAAGGCGGTTGTGAGAACTCATAACTTCGTGAGGTTCACAAATAAGACTTGTTGTAGAATTTCATACAGCTCCATACACTTGCGATAACCAGTATTGTCAATTCATGAGTATAAATTTCATTAGTTAATACACCATTATTGAACACTCTACAATACCACAACTCCATTTATATAAAATTCATGTATGAAGATGGTATCACGGTATACAATGACTAGTGAACTCATAAGGCTTGCTTGGGACGAGGATAACAAGAAATAAAGCTCAAAACAAGCAAAATTCTGAGGCATGGTGGTAGCGGAGAGAGGAAAATGAGGAATAGATGGTAATAATTAACCCATAAAGGAGACTGACACTTACAAGTTCTTGTGTTTCTATGAGATAGAATGTGGGTACATAACTAGGGCAAAGCGAACGTAAGGTCTGAAGTAGCAATATCAGCCATCTCATCTGATAAAATATACAAAAACTCAAGCGGGCATTAGAAAAAGTCAAAGTATGTACCATTCAGTTCCTGGTCTACGAACAAAAGAATAGACATTTCCATCAAAGTTACAAGCTAACTGATAGATTCTCCCCACAATACTGGACATCATGAGTGTTAATGCCTTGCAGTTCAACTCCACTACGTTATTGTTCACACCCTGCTAAATCGTCATCAGCAACAAAAAATTCCACCGCCTTCACTTCAACTATGTCCAGATCCCACTGGAAGCAAGCTTGTTACATGCAGACCTGGCAAACAATCCTTCTACATCTATAATCACAATTCCCGGCCCTCATCCTAATGAACCGAAGCATGCTCAACCAGAGTTTACTTTCCAAGAACCCAAGACAACAGGCATCCACAGAACAAAAACATTGATCAAGACTACTGGAAATCTTGAATTAGCTTCATG
The DNA here is from genome assembly GCA_022085475.1 of Heliosperma pusillum. Lineage (NCBI taxonomy): Eukaryota > Viridiplantae > Streptophyta > Magnoliopsida > Caryophyllales > Caryophyllaceae > Heliosperma > Heliosperma pusillum. The sequence goes on from JAIUZE010071034.1 coordinate 23,515, forward strand.
GTAATAACACATAGAGCTAAGACACTTGGTTATTATGTTTCATGGGTATCCTACATCCCAATTCATGCTTGGACTGTTTCTATTATTCCATATAGCCCAAACTAATGCACATAGGCTCTGTTGTTCCTAGATAGCTTTGTCGCACAAAGTGAAGCCTAATAAGTCTCCCATATTGTTAATCATGTACTACTCCTCCAAATGATAAATACCAGTACATTCCCAAATCTTGTATACTTAGGCACACTTAATAGTTACTCTCCCCAAAACATTACCCTTACATAGGGGTAATAGTTCCCCATCAGCCTTTTCTCCACCTTCCAGTCTTCCACTATCACCACTCATCAATTATTACCTCTATTTTTGTGTTTCCTTTTGGTTAGTAATTATTACCTATTTTTTCGGTCATTCCTTTTGGTTTGAGCTCTATTTCCTCGATAATAGTAACACCATCCCAAGCAACCCCTAAAACTCAAAATTACGCGTGTAAGTAATGCCAATTTTTCAACATTGTATAATCACTTAACCCTAGGACATCACCCCTTCCATCTTACTACCAACACTCACCAATTATTTCCGTTTCCCTTTGTTTCAAGCTCTATTTTCCCGGCATTGGTTACAACATCCAAAAAAACCTCGAAAACTAATGCTAGTTGTTCAACATTGAAAATTCAGTGGAATTACTGATCAATATTATGAATACAACAACAACTACTACTACTACATTACCCCAGTGCCTCAATGCCTCCCGCAAAGTGCGCGGTAAGGGGGAAGGATGTACACAGTCTTACCCTTTTGTTAGCAACACAAAGAGACGGTTTTTGAATGACTCAAGATGAAAATTGGTACTTCACCATAGAAAGAAGCGCAATCACTTTAGTGGACCATTTTGCTTTATTCCAACATAATCCGGAACTCACATGTAAATACTCCATATATACACAAGGAAATTGGCCCTCACGACAAACTGAATACAAATATATTGACAATCAACATAATTAGCATATTACAATACATAACTATAATCGCAAACACACAATTTCACAGCTTCATTTTTCAAAAATCAACATTAAATAGAATAGTAATCCGAAATGGGTACCTGATTAGGAGGACCATAATCATACTGGTAATCAATTTCAGTGCGAAGAATTCTAATAATGTTGGAATCAAACGGTGATCGAGCTTTTGCATCTGTGACGTAAGACGCCGGAGATCCAACCGGAAAACGCACACAAACTCGCCGGAAAACGCCGGAGAGAGATAATCGACCATTGCTGAGTTTTAGAGTTCGTTGAATTACAGAACTCATTTATGGCTTTTCTCATACAAAAAAAAGGGTATAATCAAGTGGTTTTATTTGGGAGGTTCAACAAGGGTTTTAGGATTTTAAATTTTTTTTTGGACCAACTTGATGGAATTATGTTTTTTCCCAATTGTAAAACATCGAGTTATCGTTGGCGAAGGTTTGGTGAACCCTTAAATCCAGTTATCGTTGACTCAAAGGTTGGCTCGGGACACTTTAGGCCGATACTCGAGTTTGGAGGATGGTTCGGAGAGGGTGGCGAGAAAGAAGCCGCATAATGACACTATTTGGGTCCTTCGAGCCCCGGTTGTTGGTGGGCCCTGTAACATTTATGTGTTACGGAGTTTCGGTGAGCATGTTGATTTTAGCATTTGGACTCAATCGAAACCAGTGAGATCCTGGATTAAGTGTTACGAGAGGTCGAGTTATGTGGAGTCGATTAAAGGGATTACGCTCCCCGACGATGTTGCTAGTAGGTTTACCATTAGTAGCTAGGCTAGGTGCTTTGACGGTGTGTTGTAGGACCTATTTGGATGAGAACTTGTTGAGGTCTTTTATAGAGAGGTGGCATGCAGATACTAACACTTTTATATGCGTTTGGAGATATTAGTATTACACTACACGATGTGCAACGGATACTTGGAATATGGTCTAGTGGTATTAGGGTATTTTTGGACGGTATGGCTGAGGCGGTGGAGGGTACTAAGAGAATGGATGTGGGCTTGAAGTTGAAGGTGACTAGCTTTTTTGGTGTAGGTGTTGAGGATGTGGCAATATCGCCCTATAAGGGTGGTGGCTTGTTGGCGTCGTCATTGAGGTCGGTTGTTTGGAAAGGGAACAAGCATGACTCGCTCCGGGCGTATTTATTGTTGTTATTGGGACAGACTTTGTTCATGAACAAGTCTGGGGATAGGGTGTCATCTCAATTATTACCCTTGCTTGATGATCTTGATCGGGTGGGTGACTATACTTAGGGTGCCGCTTGATTGGCCTATTTGTACCGATAGTTAGGGATGCCATCGCAACGAGAGGCTCAAGGTTTTAGTGGGTGTCTACCGTTATTGCAGGCGCAGATATAAGAGTAATTTCCCCAGTTCTGACCCCACGGTGGAGATTATTTGGTGGGGAGACCACTTGTAGATGCTTGGTCCATTTTTCCTCAATTTACGAGAGATGTTGATACTTTAGATATGTATCGTCATAAGTTAAACGGGCTTAGGGCGGATCATGTGCGGTGGATGCCTTACTGGTCGCGTCTTACGAGATTCGTGAGGTTGTCGCTCTACTCGGGTTATATCATATTTCTACATATAGTAGTGTCGTACCAACCCGATTGGTGTTTGCGCTAGTTCGGGTTTTGTCAGACTATCTCGCTCAACTCCTTAGCCATAATAGCCAGCCTCTCATCGTGTCTCGCTCTACCATGCACTTATTTTAACTTCGTAAGCAGTCCAGTCAACAACTTTTCTAAATTTCTACCGACAACCCTTCTCAAATCTCACAACCAAGATAGACTGGCTAAGGTGCAGATCCTCCACATAAGTGGAAAAATCACTAAAATTGGCGTAGTATTCCTCGACGGTCATTCATTCGGTGATTTTGAAGGCATCAAACTCGGCCCCCAACTTACTCCTAATATGCTTTGCGATGAACTCATCTCTTAACTCTCGTTTGAAATTGACCCACAAATCACCGGTTCTGCGGCCTCTTTATAAAAGTCTAGCAGATAGAAAGCCACCTGATCAACCTTCAATAACTCTTCCGAACACTGAACCACCTCGAAGATATTCTCCATGGATCCAGTCATCTAGCAGATTGGGCACTAGTCCCATTGCATTTGGTGGCCTGGGACGATGCGTACACTGGCAGTACTCAATAGTGGTCGCATCAATCAACTACTGCTTAGTTTTTCCCATGTTGCACAGTGCCTCATTTTGCGCTGCATTCTGCTCAATCAATCTTTCGATCTCTTCGAAAGTCTTGTTAGTCACATTCACATATACCTTTCTAACCATCTTCAAAAATAAAGGAGAAATGTAAGCACATAACTTACCGCTTGCATCAAATCACACAGAGAAATTAAGGCTAAAGTCTCCTCTTTGGGCCCGTCACTAAAGGGATGTCCACATTAATTATCTGTGAGACTGTTTAATTTCCTATCTTGTGACCGGTGTTGCAAAATCGAGTCAGCGGTTGTGAGTGTTGGATTGGTCATGGGTGTGGCGTGTGTGTCTTGATCATATTGTTGTTTACTGTTACTTGTTGGTTCCTTGAATATTTATTAACATTGTTGTCATTTACGAGACTTGCTATGATATGATGGTTATCTCTACTCAACCTTTGGTTGACTTGTGTGTTTCATGTGTTTGTTTAAACCCTTTTTCAAAACCATATGTGATGATTCATTTTTTCCTTATGTTCAAATGGGGAGCAGTGAGTAATACATGTAGATGAATTGTTTGGATGCTGATTAGGGATTGGAAATCCGAGGCCACACTTTATTTAGTAGTGAATGACTATTAGTTATGAGTAGTAGATGATTTTAGTTAAACACATGACTTCCGTTGGAGTAGTACTTATTCATTAAATGTCGAAAGATTGTAATTTATTTAAACTCGTCATTGTATAAGAATTTAAATTGTTTTTATTATTGTTGTTATGATATTCGCTACCTCAAAAACTAAGATGGTAACAGCCTTATTAATTTGGAATTTCTAGCTGAAGTATCTTGCTTAAATGAGGGTGTTACATAAGATCAAAAAGAAATAATAATTTGAAGTTATTATATCACAGAAAATGAATGAAAACAGAGAAAAACAAGAGGAGATGGTCCATCCATACTCATAAAAATGCATGTAATTAGAGTAACTATGAAGTGTTCTTTTGGATATATGCTAAACATTACGGGTACTTTAAGATATTGTATGGTACACAAGGGGACCACGGAGGGGCGTGCTTGGGAGGACAAACGTAAAAATACGCATTTGTGGAGTTGCCACCAATTTTTATGGGAAATTGGAACCGTTCGAATACTTTATGCCATGTCAGGACACAAAGTGATGACATGAACACTAAGAACTCGTTACCCTTAATGTCTAGAATGACTCTCGTGGATGCCAATGAAAACGGATGTTCATAGAGATATGGAGTAAGGGGTGAGGGTACGTATTAGGAAGCTCTTTAATCGAACACCTAATCCCGCCCACCTCGATAGCGGCTTCTACTAATGATTAGGGAAATCGTTCGTATTTGATATGTTATCTGTGACAACCCTCGCGAATGCGGAAATATAAAACATACAAGCATGTGAAATAATATGCGAAAATACGGTATTTTAAAAACTTTTATACATGCAAGATAGATAAAACGAGGAGTGTCAAAATATTACAAACTAAGTACGAAATACAACAAAGAGACGGGGTCTCTCAAAATGTTAGCAAAGAACAAGTGTTTAGCAAAACTAGCTAAATCGTCTAGAGGTGAAACTTCCAGGGACAACGCCCGCTAGCTCACACCCGAACCCAAAATAGCATAAGCAAAAAGCCATCCATGCAAGCAACCTGTTCATTCATGAAAAACATGAACGCCACAATCAGTGGGGAGTAACTCCGGGTTCTCCCAGCCATATCACATTAAACGTACATAGAAGGAAATACAAAAGTAGAGCATGCATACATAAAGATATACATGTGAGATACGATAAGGATAGATAGGCAATTCGATATAATATGATAAGAGTATAAGAAGTACAAATCCGAATCCATCTTGTTATACAAAGACTCGGGAAAGACACTCTTAGGCAACCGAATACGCTCACTAGGGCTTACATCTCACCGTTAGCGGTATAAGTTTGATAAGATTGAGACTCGACAAACAAACTGATGTGGTCGTTATACACCAAAAATAAAACCTAAGTCTACTAACTAATAAGAAGATAGCGGAAGTAGGGTCGATCTCCACATGGAGGAAACTAATTAACTGAAATCTAAATCTGCAAGTAACAAACTGGGGGGTTTTGAAATGGTTTTACTAACTAAATAAGATTAAAGGAAAGAGAAATAAAGGAAGAAATTAATACGAATAAATCAGATAAAAAGAGAATATGCCAGGATTCGGTCCACTGCAGTATCGGCATCTACGGGTCAACTAAGTCAGTCAATCTATCAATTAGAAGGGCAATGGTTTTCTCCTCTCGGTCTCAAACCAGCCTAGGGATTTTCCTAATTAACTCTCGTCCTCTTAGGAGTCACCTATCAATTCTAAGCAAGCCTTCCCTTCCAATCTCTCGATCCAGGTCGGGGTTAACTACCTAGCCTAGTCTCCTGCGTGCACTCATTCAACTAGACCTCAATTAAATTGCAAAGATCGATTCTCATATTCAAGACTAACTAAAATAATCTATCCTAACATGCCTCTACTACAGTTTCCCGCATCCCAACATACAAGAGAATTAGCTACTCATGCTATTAACTATGCTAACAAAAACGATTGAACATATGATGATAGACATAATAAAATCGTAATTAATAAGCATAAACAATAACACACACTAATTAAGACGAGCAAAACAGTAATAAGGATTAAAACGAAAGTAAGAATAAAAGAGAGAAAGTAGTTTACAATCTTAGCGAGTCCGGCGTAAAGAACAATCCACGTCGAATAACCCGAATGTAAACCAAAGATTAAAAGTTCAGAACTAATGAAAGATTAATGTCTGCTAATTACTGAATGATTAAAAACTGAATAATAAGTGTTTCTCCTAATGACGTAAATAAGAGTCATATATAGTGTATAACACGACTCTAAACCTAATTAAGCTTATGGACTTAAAGCCCGTGATAGGATCTACTCGATCGATGGAAATAACCACTCGATCGAGGACTTTATTCATGGAAATCAGTGGTTGGCCCCACCTGTTGAGAACCCGATGGCTCTCCAACTTCCCCCTGTGGGGAAGCTCTCTTCCCCTTCTTAGTGGAAGAGGAAGGTGCAGTGGTGAAGGGTAGATGGTAAACAGGGGGATGGGGTTTCACCCCTCTCACTGTAGTGAGAGGTGAAAGAGAAGGCAATGTAGGGCAAGGTAAGACGACGGATGTGGAACCACATATCTTCCACACCCGACGCTCAGAGCCCGTAATCCAAGTAAACCCAATCAAGACTGGTATATCTAAATTGACTCCTGGTCCTATGCGCTGGTGAGTCCTAGGGAAGTCTGTATAAAGGTGGCGGCCTATCCTACTGACCAGACCGCCACAGACTACGGCGCTAGACACCCTAGACTCTAAGTTCTTCCAATGAAGAGCCACCAAGTAAGCGATGTTCAGGACAAACGGGGTACCGCTATCAATGTTCAGGTACCCCGCCAAGATGGCTAACTCGGTGTTGGTAATGTTGTTGGGTTCTGGCCTAGCAAAAATCGACTCTCCTAAAAGTCGCAGAAAATAGCGCAGTGCTGGGTGGTGAACATGGGCTACCCTACGAGAGCCGTAGGGTGTGTGAGAGAGAGCGGTCCAGACCTGGGGCAACAACTTCCTAGGGGCTGCTAAAAGACCGTCACTCGAAAGACCCAAAACCTCCCCAAACCTAGCTAAGGTCCACGAATGCGACTCGTTAAAGAGTCGGAAATGAATGCAAGCGCTAGTCGGTGAGGTAACATACATATCAGACTCAAAAGTATAAGAGCTGAAAAATTCGAGCGTAGGTACTCGATATGTATATTCCCTCATCGAGGCCAAACCCGACATGCCCGTCCCGTTAAGTAACATACAAACATCAGTGAGTAAACCTAGCTCCTCTAGGTCGGGACGGTGCAAAAAACGACTCAAATGGATAGGGGAGTCAAGTAAATAAGATAACCGTTTCCGGTGAATATAAGAACCGAATTGTACCTCCCTTATCCCTTGTAGTGGCCCGAGGGACTCCACGATAGGTGGCTGACTAGCAGCCTTAAGAGCTTTCGGTGGTGCTAGTCCTCGAGTAGTGCCCAGCTTATGTGCTGCTAGCTGGCTGGTGGTCAACACCTTCTTACGAGGGGCGAGTGTTGAACTGGAAGGCGGAACAACGGTCTCAGCAGTGACCGTTACAGGAGTCGAAGCTTCAGTGTGCTCCGTGGAGACTGTCTCAGCAGCAGCCTCAGTAGTATTGACAGCAGGTTCAGTCTGGACAGCGGCAGTCTCGGGAACCGTGACAGCAGTATCAGTCACAACAACAGCGGGAACCGCTTCAGTCGTCGTTTCACCGACTACCTCAGGAACCGTGGACGTATTTGGGACTGAACTTGATGCCATAACTGCAAAAAGATCAACAAGAACCAATCAATTGGCATCTAATTTGCTAGGCTAATCCTATAATCAATATCTAACCCTAATTGAATCGGGAAAGGGGAAGGACTATGAATTAACTAGTAAAATAGGAAAAGAAAACTTACTTGTTGATGATTACCCGAACAAATAGCAATTAATCAATAAATTCGAAAAAACGAATTACAAAACCCTAGTTCACGAAAACCCCAGTTAACCGAAATTAAAGGGGAAAGGAAGAGGGCTTTTCAATCAATTGCAAAAGTGAATAGTTGGGGTAAAT
>JAIUZE010071035.1:0-30984 GCA_022085475.1 Heliosperma pusillum
ATACGTTTATTTAATAACGATTAAATAATATTAGCTGGTAATTGAATATAAAATGTTATATTTAATCAATGTATATAATGTTGGTCTAAAATAAATATAAACTGTTATAATTAAGTTGGCGGATATGTATTACACGATATTATTATTGTAACACCCGGAAATGTACCCTATTTGTATAGTGAAAATATTTTACGGATACTTTTCAGTGAAATATAGTTTTAATCGTAAATTTAATTTTTCGAGTCGAATTTTGAATTTCTGAGTTCGTATTTGGAATTTCCGCGAGATTCCATGAGAATCCCGTCTTAAGGCGAGTTTGACTTTTGTTGACTTTTTCCTCATACATACTCATACTCCCTTATCCTATTTCTCATTCACACAAACACAAATTCAACCTTACTTCTTTCTTAAGCAAAACCAAACCCTTGCCTCCATAATCTTTCCGATCTTAAAATCATCGTAGCTCATTCGTTCTTTACTTAAATTCACGTAAGTTCGTCTCATTCTTCCCCTCTTACCTTCCTCTATCCGTATTGATATTAAAATCATCGTCTTTCTCGCTTTTTAAATTATCCGTCTTTCTAAAGGTGAATGATATTCATCTTTTATTATCTAATTGTATGTAGGTGGAGACTAGGAAGGTTTAGAAATCGATTAAAGACGCGAAAAGGTAACGGTGAAGGGTTAGTCGATATCATTTACGTGTTTTACATGCTTTATATGTTAGAAATCGTATTAGAATACGATTAGTAAGCTTAGGAATCATGTTATGATTAATGAATGTTGTTATTTGATGAATGTTGATGATGTATGTTGATTGTTGATAATTATTAGAAGTTATATATGAGAATTGAAATGAATTGGGTAAGTACAAGAGGTTCTCGGGTGAACTGGGGTTCCCAGCCGGGTGACCGGCCGCCGGTCTGCCCACCGGCTGGGAACACATCAGTAACAATCTTATGATTTTTGTATAGGGGTGGTCCTGGCGGGGTGTGACACCCTCAAATTTGCGGAAAGAAAAAAAAATATTTAAATACATAAAAGAAATAGGATAATACATAACGAGGTGTCATAAAATAAAAAGGTCATTACAAAACGGAAATAATATTCTACAAACGAAATATACAAGACGGGAGACATATCTCCCGTATAAATACGTAAATAAAAGAGTGTACAATAATATACAAACTATGAACCGAATATAGGTCCAAGGTAAATACTTCGCTCGCTAGCTCGTCCATGTACCCCAAAATATGCAACACCACCTGTTCGACCGCATTAAATATAAACACGGAAGCCACAGTCAGTGGGGAGTAACTCCGAGTTCTCCCAGCCACGAAATGTCGAATTCAATTAAACATGAATAACATAAAAGCAATGTATATGGGAAATACAAAACTTAAACATATAGGATATGCTTTTCATGTTATGAAACAAATAACTAACATATAACCTATCATATGAAAGCTATCATGTGAATCCGATAATAAAATATAACTCGAGGTAGGGAAGCTGGTATGCTGGCTCAGCGGTTACCACGTAACATGGCCCTGATCCACTCAAACCCTAATCAACACGTAATCATGTGAATCAGTTAACAATCGGTAATCCAAACTCTATCAATCCTAGCCGGCTTGCATCTCACCTTCTAGAACTCATAGAATCATACAAACATGAAAGAACAATACGTCTACAAACAGGCATAAGTTCTTAGCACAGTCAATAGAAGACTTCTGTAACTCGAGGCTATACCACAAGGTAGGAAAACATCCTAGTCCTAGACTGATCAGACCTAGCGACAACAGCTATTCCATTCCCCGTCCCATGAAATAACCGTCTATGAGAAACTCTACTAGGCGACCCCCTAAGCAGAGATGGCTAGTACTTAAGCTGGCTCCAGTCCCAAAACGGATCAGGCAGCCATGCCCCGACTTGGATATAAACCCACCAAGCCGAGACACAAAAGCTATCAAGCGGCGAACTATATACTCGTTAAAGACAGTACGGACCTATCAAGGTCATGGTCCAAGATACTCATTTAGAATTAGAATGGTCAAGACGCCATATACTCATAATTCTCTATGGGTACTTAGTCAACACGACACCAACCATATAATTAAACAGTCACGGGAAAAACTTCCTATCATGTGACTAATTGCATATAAATCATATTCAAATATCATATCGCCTCATATCTACTAAGGCTAATTCATTAATTAAATACAACCTTACTTGAAGACAAATCCCCGACCCGAGTCCCGCGACGGGTCATCAGTCAAATCGGGGCTGACTAGATCTTAGTTTGACCAAACCCGTTGGATCAAACCGGCTAGAAACAGAGTCTTTATCACATAGACATAAAATCAACATATTCATTACATGTTATTTTAATAAAGCTTCTAACATGTGAATTATTAAATCTTACGTAAAACCCCGCTTGACTTAAAGGATATCAAAATAAACTACGATCTCGTCTTATAATTTCTAACATGTGAGAAATAATAATTTTATGAAAAACCTTTTTAATTAAATATTTTACTTATTAATATTTCCCACTTGCTAAATATTACAAAACACGATAAAAATGACGATAACTCAAAAACCGTCACAAATCCCAAAGTGGGACCCACGGGCTGACTTTTGGGCCGAACCCAACATGGGCCTGAATGGGCCCACGGGCCTAAATGGGCTGTTTTGACAGATTTTACAATTTTTTACAAAAAACCGTTTCTTAATTATTTCCCGCATGCTTAACATAATTAAAACCCGTCAAAACAACCACATATAAATCAAACATCGACACAACCCAAAGACCAAAACCCGGACCCACCATGAACCAGCCCAGACCGGCCTGGACCGGGCCTGAACCGGCCTGAACCGGCCTGGTTTGGGTCCGGTTCTCAGCCTTTCCTCACGGTTCAACCACCACAACAACAACCCTTTTTTTTCCAAATTAATTCTAACATGTTTTTAATTAACAACACCCATTTTAACAACCAATTTAACCATCCAACATACAAAAATCATCATCATGAAGAAATCATAAAAATATAACAAGAACACTAACATATTTATAAACTCCTACAACATAATAAAATTAACAACCTATCATGTTACTAACTAAAAATCATAAAAATAATAATATGAACAAAAACTAAAGATGAACCAAAAACTAAAGAAAACAAAAGCTAAAGGCTATGGTACTAACTAAAATCATAATTAACCATAACATGAACCAAAACTAAAGGCTATATTACTAACTAAAAATCATAAATAACAAAAACTAAAAGCTATGTGACATTATTTCGTCGAGTAAATCGGAATTGTTACCTTAGCTAGCAAACCACTTAGCACCAAAATAATAAGAAGTATATATAATAAGAAACCCTCCTACTAATCTTGACCCAAAATATACGAGTCTCCAAACTCGTCTTCAAAATCTTCCCCTATAAGAAAAGACAAGAAAAACATTATTAGAACTTACAACTTAATTTCTCATAATTAAAGTGTTGAAAACGATCTTGACGGAATTGAAATTAAACCGTACGTGAAGATGGGAGCGAAGAGGAGAGTCTAGAAATATAAGTTAAGACGGATTTAATTAAGAAATGAAGATTTTATGAAGGTTTTGCTCAAGAACGATGAAGAACAAATGATGAACGACGAAGAACACGAAGAACGATTAAAGAAAGTGATATTTTGATCTTATTTTGATTTGTTGTAAAATGAAAAGTTGTTTGTGAGTAATGTGTGGGTGTGTGCCGTGTAATTATATAGGCAAAATAAGGATGTCGGGTTTTGAAATTGTTGTTACGTAATTGACTCGCGTTTAATAATTATTTTACGGTAAACGATTAAATATAATTAACGATAAAGTTAATTAAACTAAATATCAAGATATTATGATATTGTAATGAAAAATAATGAAAATATCAAGGCTTAAGAGTGGGTAAGGGAGCCGTGTGGTCTTGTGATTGTCGGGTCAGATTTCGAGCGTTTTGCGTAATTTTCGTTAACTGATCGATAAAGTGAAATAATATCTAGATATTATGATATTATAATCAAAAGAAATGAAATATCAAGCCCTATTAGAGGACTAAATGAGCCGTGTGGTATGGTGAGGAATCGGTCTGTTTTTGAGCGATTTGCGAAATCTTCGTTGACGGATCGATAAAGTAAATAAATATCTAGATATTTTGATTAGTTTAATCAAAATAATTAAATATCTAATTGTGAGTGGAAAACGATGACATGGGCGTGTGACTCATGCCAAAGTCGAGTTTCGATTTTGTTTCGCGCTTTACGATGAGTCGGGAATAGTTAAATGACGTTCGGTTAAAACCGTAAACGTTATTCTTTAAATTCCGAATAAATTCAAAATAATTATATTAAATTATGATAAATCTTAATAAATCTAAATAAAAAATAAATTAAAAATATTATTTTTTTAAATAAAAATTCGGTCTTCAAACTTACAAGGCGAGTCGGGAAAAGTCAACGAAAGTCAAAGTCGACTTAAAAGTCAAGAAAAGTCGAAGATGACTTAAAAGTCAAGAAAAGTTTAGGACGACTTAAAAGTCAAGAAAAAAGTCAATGACGACTTTAAAAAGTCAAGGAAAAGTCAAAGACGACTTAAAAGTCAAGAAAAGTCAAAGATGACTAAAAACGGTCTTTTCATGAAATCCCTCAAAAATTCCAAATACGAACGCGGAATTTCAAAATAAGACTCGGAACAAAAATTCCTATTTTAAAAACTTAAGTTCTACTGAAAAGTGTTAGTAAATATTTTTACTAGAAAAATCGGGTACTTTTCGGGTTGTTACAGAGGAGCTACCTTAAGTTTTATTTTTTGTCAAACACTACCTAAAGTTTAGATTTTTTTTGTTAAGCACTACCAAAGTCAATATTGATGCATGAAAATGTGAGAATAAACGATTTTAAATTGCCGATATCATAGTTTTGAGTTTATTTTTGCTAAAATATATGAACGCATAAACAAAGTTAGTAAGTTCCATTATAATTTACGCAAAATTACTTCAATTATGATCGGCCTTGATTATCCATCAATATCGACATCCAAATGGTATAAGCCTATATTTTTAAAGAAGACGTTAATCATTAATACACTTTAGCAAAATAAACATCAAGGCTATGATAACGGCCCCCTAAAATCGCTTATTTGCACCTTTTCATGCGGAAATAGTAATTTTGGTAGTGTTTGACAAAGGAGGTCTAAAATTTAGGTAGTGTTTGACAAAAATTAAAACTTTAGGTAGTTCCTCGCAAAGTGACCTAAATTGTAGGTAGTTTTTGACAAAATAATTTTAAAATAAATTGTCATATGTTAACATATATACCCCATCATACCCTGAAAAACAGGCTCACCTTACCGATAAGCATCTTTCAGCTAACCTAGATTTTTCCGTCTCTCGGGACCAACAAGGGGTAGTACATGAATATTTACCGGTTGTCCATCGACTACGCCTTTCGACCTGATATTAGGCCTTGACTCGCCCAATGTGGACGAACCTTGCGAAGGAACCCTTAGGTTTTCGGGGCATTGGATTCTCACCAATGTTTCCGTTACTCAAGCTGACATTCTCGCTTTCGCTTCGTCCATCACCGGTTGTCAAGCTCACAGCGGTACTTCCCTCTAGGCGGAACGCTCCCCAACCGATGTTTTTTTACATCCCACCGCTATTCATCTTCGGCGCAAGAGCGCTCGATAAGTGAGCTATTATGCAGTCTTCCATGGGTGGCTGATTCTTGGCAAACCGTCTGGCTTTCTAAGCAAACCTCTTGGCTTTCTAAGCAAACCTCTTGGCTTTCTATGCACCCATGCCTCCTTTATCATGGAGTGGTCATTCAAGGGCCTTACCTGGTGATTCAGGCTGTTTTCATCTCGCCGATGAAGCTTATCCCTCATCGTCTCACTGGCCGAGATCCCTGTTATTTGAAGGGCATATCTAGTATTCAAAATTTGACTCGATTTGTTACCGCCCTCGCGGGCCGCAACGAAACAACGCTTAACCCTTAGATGTCCAATCCATTGTTACGCCTCGACGCATTTCGGGGAGAACCAACTAGCCCTGTCAAGTGGCATTTCACCCCTAACCACAACTCATCCGCTGATTCTTCACAACATCAGTCGGTTCGGATCTCCATTTAGTTTCACCCAAGCATTGACAATTGCCCTATGAAGACTCGCTTTCGGGACAGCTCCGGTGGGTTCCCTTAACCAAGCCACTGCCTATGAGTTGCCGGCTCATTCTTCAGCAGGCACGCGGCCAGAGCTTCCACTTCGCCTCCTCCCACTGCTTGAGAGCTTACGGTTTCCTGTTCTTTTCCAATCCCCGATGGGGGTTCTTTTCATCCTTCCTTCACGGTACCACTTCGCTATCGATCACCCAAGAGTATTTAGCCTTGAAAGGTGGTCCTTGCTGATTCACACAAGATTCCATGTGCCCCATGCTACTCGGGTCAGAGCATAAGCTAGTGATGCTCTCACTCTAGCCATCTAGGGTGCGGCACTCCATCGCTTCGCCTAGCAGCACGATGTTTGTATTGCTCTCCCACAACCCCGTTTTCACGGCTTAGGCTGCTCTCATTTTGCTCGCCGCTACTACGAGAATCACTTTTACTTTCTTTTCCTTTGGCTAGTAAGATGTTTTCGCCAACAACCTGCCCATGGATTCAACAGCGATTCAAATAGTTGACCTAATTAGGAATCTCCGAAAACTAAAAATATGGTCAAAATAGTGCATTGAAGACCATATAATTAAACGGTAAGAAAAAAGAAAATTGGAGCGAGAATAACCAGAGCCAAACCCGACTCGATCAATCTAGTTTTTCCTAACTTCTGAAAAGGAAAAACCGATTTGAACGACAATAATCATCTACCTTAAAATTTACAGTAAATCTTGCTTGCGACGGATCGGATCTTGCGACGGGTATTTTGTGAGAGGAAATGGGTAGAGGGGACAAGATGGGCACCCCCCATGTGCTTCTCCACTCACCCTTGATGGGTATTTTGTGAGAGAATATGGTATCCGTCTTAAGCTTGCGACGGATAGTGTCCGTCACAAATGAGAATTTGTGTAAAATTTAACACCCAGTTCACTTGAACAAGCATCCCAAATTCCCAAATCATATTTGTAAAATCGACACTCTGGTTTCCTCCCTGTTTACTTGTCTTGGTTTGTCCCCTTTATTACTTCTCTCTTCTTCATTACTCCATTTTAATTACTTTCATAATCTTCTGCCTTTTTGTTATTCCTATTGTTTGCTTAATTCATGCTTACTTAATTATGTCTATGTTTCACTTATTTCTAACTTTAATATTTTATTTGTAATTGTAATTATTAAGCTAGCTTTATGATTTGATCTGGGTTTTCTGTAATTTGATCATTTTGTTCTTTTTATGCTCAAATTTTACCTCAAGATTCCACCTTTCTGGTTTTCTAAATCAGATTGATGAATGTTCTTGTGATCACATTGTTAGGAGGTTGAATCGATTATTTATGATGTTAATTAGGTAATTATTGAGTAATTTTATACTCTTAATCTTATGGGTTGAACACATTTTGTATGATTAATGTAGCTTTGCCTCTGATTGGACCTTCTGGCTTTTCGCCTTTTCTCGTAACCAATTGGGTTTTGACTAATTGTGGCGGAACCATCATTCGAAGTTTAGGCACACAAAACAAATATTTAAAACTCGTGCCACGAAGTTTTTGAGATACACCATTTAACTACTTTATTCTTTACGTGGTATATCATGTGGTAGCAGATGGTATTTGACAGTAGTTCAATAAGTTAAAACGGGTCAAATATTATACAACTTGTATGGATAAGATAGGTCTTTTGCTAATATCTATGCATTTTGTTTTTGTCTTATCTATGCAAATGGTATAGTATTTGACACGTCACAAACTTGGGCCGGATATGTCCGTCACAAATGAGAATTTGTGACAGTAATTATAGGGGTGCCCGAATTTTAAGGGGTCAAGTTAGTAATGCAGTAGAGAAAATACGAAAAAAAATTAACTAAAAAGTTAATGTTTTTTCAGTGATGGGGATATAATTTGATAAATGAATAAAAAAACTGTTGGTTGATCATTTGATGCGGAAGGAGCTTTCTTGGGTTTGTTGTATTAAATAATGTTAGGAATTGCTCAACAACAATGAACTCGGGGTTGGAAAAAGACTATAGGATCTGTTTTAAGTTGGAGTGGGTCGAATGGCTGATATTGTTCTTGGTTTCTTGGATAACAATCGTATTGTCTCTTGCTCAAGATTCTTGTTTTTGAAAACTGTTGCGAGGGTTTTGCTAAGTGTAGGGATTGTATATCTGCTCGTCTTTGAATAACTTTTGCCAACTAGACATCAACAACTTTGGAAACTCATCAGTAGTCAAATGGCAATTTGAAAGGCAGTTGAGTGAGGAAGGTTCTGCTACCTTCACGTGATATTTTTCACAAAATTTTCAAGCTGATCACGGTTTGTGCAATTTGGTTTGTGTGAACTGAGAAGTAGTCAACATAAATAGATATCTTCGGATAGTTAGCAGAATGTTGCACTTATAGAACTTGTGGAGACATACAATCACTAAGGGTTTAGATTAAATAAGCTAAGTGTTGAATAGTGGGTAAATAGAGCGGCCTTACAAAACAGTATTATGTGAGTGAGGTCCTCTTGTTTGTGAGTTTGTGATCTTTGTATGACCAAGCAGAAGCCTTAGGGTCAATGGTTAAATAAAGTACTCCTGTGATTTTTCTGACTTGTGAGACCTAAGAGCCTTCAACCTTCATAACAACATAAGCCTTTGTGCTACCCTGAACATCTCTAAATCTTCATTACTTTTTAATGAATTCAAGAACCAAGAGGTCTCCTTTTATCTGCTTACTGAAAATAGAAAGTTACTTACATCTTACATGGTCGTTTGCTTACAAGCTCCAATACATTTTCAATTTGACAGTCACTCAATCTGTCACGTCAACTGTATATCAGCAAGTCAGTAGGCTTTTGTCTTCTCTTCACATGAGCTAGACGTGCCAGTTAACTTTTTCATGCCTTTCTTTATGGATCACCTCGTATTGTGGCACATTATCAAGCACTCGCACTACCGATCATACGAGAAAATTGCTCTTTAGTTGAGAGCTGGAGCTTCGAAGTATTATACTATCATCTAAGAAATCAGACTTTAAGTGTGTAACCTTCATAACTTATGAAGTTCTCTGTTATCCACGTTTGCGTTTTTGTTGGTTCGGGAGCTTGTAGCTCAATCATAACAGGCCATTCTGTTTTTTTTATTTCCTCTTTTACCCTGGAAATGATTGATGTTCATCTGTTCTACAATCATGCCTCAATTTATCTGGTCCTAATGATTTTTATATGAGGAACTCTTTACCCATTTGTCATGATCATAGACTATTATACAAATGGGTATCGATCAACTGTGAGTCTTGCATGTTCTTAGAGCTCTTATTGACTAGCCTTTAATATTTCTAAGTATGCTTATATACTAGTACATATTATTACCTTTAATGCATGTTGCTGATTCTTTGTACATATTGACGTAGTGTGGCGATGCTTTCAGTTTATCACGGTCAATGTTTAGAGGGCTAAGCTAAAATCGAAGGCCAATCCTATTTTCTGCAATTCACTATTAACTTACTAAGATAAAATTATAAAAGAGAAGCCTTATACTTTTGTAGACATGAACAAATTGTTATGGATTAATAGCATGTATTCCTCGCTACACGTAAAATGCTTCCTCCTTTATCTGGCTAACGGCTATCCTCCTTGCACCATTGATACTTTCCTTGTTATTTGTACTTCTTTTTGCAATTTAATGTGTCAAAATTTTAAACCTTTTTTGTCTCCATTATGTAGCTTTCAGTTTCTCTTTGCACCAGTTATACAGAGCAAAACATATTAAAGAACTATAGCTTTTGCTTAGTGATCATTTAGATACAGACCATGCAAACAGCTCATTCAAGGTTCATGTCAGGTCATTACGGAGCCAAGTCATATGACGTGCCTGGGTATGGGGTCAATTTGGTTATGTCATTGTCAGCCCTTGTTTTAGATTGGGTCCATCAAAGTTTGGGTTTTCTTTTTGGATTGGGTCAGTTAGTGTCATATCGTCGGGTTGATTCGTGTGGTCTAATAACATACAACTATTAATCTGGAATACCATGAAGCTAATTTTCCCCTTTGTCAAAATTGTTCTGATGATGTTTAAATCTCCCATTTTCCAGAGCTCAAGATGTTCAAGTAGAATACTGCATGTGAGACATAAACGACTTGCAATCCATCAGTCAATTGAGTGACTCAAATTATGGAGATCTTCAGCTACACAGCTGGCCGACAGTTATCTCAAATGTTCCTCGCAATTTTCTTCTTTCATATTTCAGAATACTTTCTAGCTGTTGCTATTCACGGGAAGAAGAACGTGACACTCAGTTCTTTGTTGATAAGTAAGCACTACATTGCTGCCATGCTTTTCTCAATACTAGAATACTTGGCTGAATACTTCTTCTGTCCTGAACTAAAGGAATATTGGTGGATAAGCAACTTGGGCCTTGCTCTTATTGTGATTGGTGAAATTATACGCAAAATGGCAATTGTTACAGCTGGACGGTCCTTCACCCATCTCATCAAAGTGCAACGTGAAGAGCATCATAAACTTATAACCCATAGTATCTATGCTTTTGTTCGGCATCCGAGTTACTTGGGTTTTTGGGTTTGGTCAATTGGTACACAGATTATGCTGTTAAACCCGATATCGACAACTGCATTTGCTGTAGTAGTCTGGCGCTTCTTTTCTGGAAGAATACCGTATGAGGAGGCTTACTTGAGGCGTTTTTTTGGGAATGAATATGCCGAATATGCACAAAGGGTCCCTTCAGGTATACCATTCGTCAAATAGGCGACTCAAAGGGTGGCTGACATGACTCAATACTCTCAGAGGTTTGGATCATAGACCACCGGATATAATCTTTGAGGGCAGGAGCTGAGGTTTTCACATTCTGCAAGGACGACAGTTGACTGCTTAACATTTTATCGAGCGTTCTTGTATGAAGCAGTCATATGATAAGAGTATCATAAGACTAAAGTTATGTGGTCGTTCTATGTTGATTTGAGTTTCAGTTGAACCGCGTTGATCTCAGATTGTATGATTATGGCTCTATGAGATCGTTTTGTAGGAGACTAACTAGAGACACTCTGTAGTCTTGTTAGCATAATGGCCGTTGAAGTATCCTAGTCGAGTTTTGGGATTTTTCTTGCTCTTTCTTGGTTGTAGAATTAATCATCTTTGCCTCACTTACCGATATTTTGAGTACCGGTTTCACTTAAGTGGAAATAACAAATAAGTTGACATTAATAATTAATAAGGTCAGGGTAACACTAAAATATATACGATAGATTTTTAAAGAGATAGAATTATCAATCAATTTAGTGAAAAATTAATATCCATTTAAAAAATCGATCTTGTAATCACGAAAAGTCATTTTTTTTTATAGTAATAAGTACATTTATTTTCCTATTAAATCACTTTGTTTATCGAACATTTGTACTAGTCCCTATAACAAATAACAACATTGAAGACGGTTTTGAAGACGGGTCGGGTTGCCTTACACAAAGAGGCTAGTAGGGGGAAATTGGGACACACTTGCCCTCCCCTCCCACTTGCCTCTCAACTCGACTCGTCTTCATTGAAGTCGAATACGTCCGTCTTGAATGAGAATTTGTGAACAAATAATTGGGCTAGGAGTCGAAAACCCAACTACTTAAATCAATCAACCAACAAAATCCTTAGACAAGAAGCCCAAATTTATCAACTCAAACAGTAACTCGTAACAAATAAATACTCTCAAGTCCGAGATTTAGGGTTTATCGTCAATTCACAATTCACAATTCACAATTCCCCAATTCATAATCAGAACAATTTGCACCCAAAAAAAGAAAGATGATATACGACGTGAATTCACCACTTTTCCGATCATTTCTCAGTCAAAAGGGTGGTGCTTCTGACAAGAGGTTCACATTTCTTCCTTTTTCTTTCTTATATATTTTGTTTATATATGCTTACTAATTTTAGTTTAATATTCAAAATATTTATTTTAGTGAATTTATTCTATTCTTATTTATGCTCTATGCTGATTTATGTGTTTATTCTATGTATTTGGTGTTAATATACGAACAATATTGGGTTTTAATGGTTTGAGTTTCGTTTATTTTTTTGTTGGTCTCCTATAAACTGTAAGAATTGTTGTAACACTGATTTACACAAGAATTTGCATTCAGCAATATTAAGGTAATTGTATGTTGATGGGATTTGATGTTAAGTGTAGAATTAGTGTAAAACCGCTTTACACAAGAATTTGCATTAGGCAAGATTTAGGTACCTGTATGTTGTTGGGAGTTGATGAGGGTGTCAGATAGCATGTATTCTTATGCTGCCAAGGATAGACAAATTGCCTACGTGCTGTGGTTGTAAACACGGGTTTTGTAAATTTTAGGAAGAGGTGAAAGGGCATTTAG
The DNA here is from genome assembly GCA_022085475.1 of Heliosperma pusillum. Lineage (NCBI taxonomy): Eukaryota > Viridiplantae > Streptophyta > Magnoliopsida > Caryophyllales > Caryophyllaceae > Heliosperma > Heliosperma pusillum. The sequence goes on from JAIUZE010071035.1 coordinate 12,550, forward strand.
GACATACTTCCTTCCGGTTATTTGTTTCGGTATGGAGGGAGTAATCATGTTTCGGATTGTCAGACTGGAGAATGAGGTTTTGTGCCTGGAGGTTGATTATTAACATTAACATGGAGTAGTAGTGAAAGCAATTACCATAGATACATACATATGCATGGATATCATAAACATTGGATACTTTACGATGCTATTTTATGTTTTGACTGGAGAATGAGGTATTGTGCCCGGGTTGATTATTAACATTATCATGTAGTACTGTAGTAGTAGTGAAAGCAATAAGCATAGATACATATGCATGGATATAATAAACATTGGATACATGTATGTGATGTTTAACTTGTGCTTAGTACGTGAAACGGGTGTTTTAAGTAAATATGAAAGGGAGTCGTTTTATGATGATTGTGCTTAGTGTAGTGTATGTTCTTTGTCACTCTTTATCGTACCTGTATATGACACGGATGCATGTTGATATGTTTGCTTTGTGTTGTTTTTTTTTTTTTCAATTTTTTTCTTAGGTTATAGATGTTTCCATGTCTGACTGACTGAGGGTCACTGATAATCAGATGCTGGAGGCATACTTTAGGAGTTTAGGGATATTGGGATCCTCCCATTCATTTATACTCTCCCAATTTGACTTTTATTGTCAAATGATGTAAATGTTGAAGAATATTTTCTTACAATTTGCAATTGCGGTAGTTGGAATCTAGATTTGCACCACTAGATAACTAGTATATAATATAAATCTAGATGCGTTAGATGTCGGCGCTTAATGTCATTGGGTAAACGGTTAAACTCAATTTGGAACCTTTTTTCCCAGATCCCCATGTCAAATTGTTTTCTAACTAGTGTAGATGCTTGAATCGAATATCCTCTTCATTGGTTTCCGTGCTTGATAGGAGTACTTCTTAGTTACTCGTTCAATTCGTTGGTGTTACAACATTTTGAAATGACACAACTACTTTGGAGAAGTGAGGTCAAACCTAAATTGAAGTGTGTAATAGATTAATGGGTAAATTAGTTAGGTCATCTGATCACATGGGTTCTTCAATACCAAAATACGAATTAGTGAGGTTAAATCACATGGATGTAACGACAGTTGTCTTACTCTGCCATTGCCAATATGAGAAACGTTGCAAATAATAGCATACTGTATATTGCTGGGTTCTAGTGTAGTGGAGCTTTGAATGTGTGGAGTGTGAGTACTTTCTAAGATTGGAAAGTCTGCCGTGTTTCAGGAAAACAGAGGAGCAGAAGCCAAAGGAGCAGAGGTTTAAAGCAAGCGAGAACAAGCCCGTGATGAATGAGTGATGCTTGAGCTAGCTTTATGAATTATCGTAGATGTTGGTATGTAATGTTGGAAACGGATTCCATGTTAGCTTGTTTGTTTAGAGCTAAAAGTTGGAATTAGAAACCACGTAGACTTGCATTTTGTTGCGACAATCTCTTGTATGCCAGATTTGACCTTCGTGAAAGTTTAAGAATATTATTATGCTGTATTGCTGTCTCTGTTAATTTCCGTCTCTAAAAGCTGGATGCAATTTTCTGCTGACATCAGTTGAAAGAGTCTGTACCTTGCGAATTGATCATATTACCGACTGGTGGCGGTTAGTGAGTTTATGTTAACAACTTAAGCATATCATAGCGGTGGTAGTTAACGTATGCATATCCAAATTTACCCTTGGATTTGTATGCTTTTTTTTAGGTTGATTATATTTAGACTTTTAAACTGATTTTCCTTTTGCATTTTTATTTGTGATCCCAAGTCTTCCTCAATTCCTTTTCGAGATCCAAGTTTTGTGATTTAGATTCATCCAAAGTTCATCGAGACATCTAGATATAGGCATCTTTTTCCTTGCACAACTGGATGTTATGGCTTTGTATCCTGGCTTTTGATCTTATATTTTCTTGCCGTCCATCTATCTATAGACTTGAGATTTGAGATGTATGGGGAAGTTAACTAAAGTGTCTAAAGATAGGCATGTCTGTGGATAGTGAAGGACTGACATGCGCGCACACTAAGGCCCTGTTCTTTCTGACTTTTTAGAGCTGAACTGAACTGAATTGAACTTAATATAGCTAAACTGAGCTGAACTGAACTAAATGGAGCTGAACTGAACTGAATGAAACTGAACTGAACTAAATAAAGCTGAACTGAAATAAACTTATTGAAGCTGAACTGAGCTGAAATAATAATAATAATAAAATAATAAAATAATAATAATAATAATAATAATAATAATAATAATAAATATAAAAATAACAACAATAATAATAATAATTATGATTATTAGTTGTTATCATAATCGTAATGATAATGATAAATATTATTAGTTGTTATCATTAGTCTTAGTAATAATATTAGTAAATAGTAATAATAGTATTAATATTAATATGATTGATTTTGATAGTCATAACATTCATTATAATAACAATAATAAATAATGATGATAATAATAATATAGTAGTAATAATTATTAATAATATTATAATAACAATAATAATTAGTGATGATATTAATATTATTAATATTACTATTATTATTTATTATAATAATTATAACTAATTATTATTATTATTATTATTTTATCAAGCTCAAAGTACAATTTAAAAGAAATTCCTCATAATGAATTTTATTATAATATTAATATTATTATTTCTTTTAAATTGTACTTTGAGCTTGATAAAATAATAATAATAATAATAGTAATAATAAAAGTAATTATAATTATTATAATAAATAATAATAGTAATATTAATAATATTGATAATAGTTGCTATTAATAGAATGTTCCCTTCCAGTTCATAATAATTTTCGTATTTGTATTGCATAGTTTTCGAGACGACACTTTGACTTGATTTCTCTTTATTTATATTCAATTTTTTTTCTTTTAAAAAATATGTTTCCAATTTTTTTAAAAATGATGAATGTAAATGTTTTTTGTTATAAAGTCTAAGTTTTTATGTTTTAAAACTTATTTATGGTCAAAATTATAACGAGGGATAATTATGAGATGGAGGGAGTATTATTTAATTAATTAATAATAATAATAATAATAATAATAGTAATAAAATAATAATAATAACTAATATTAGTATTAATAAAAAAAAAATTAAGTTTAAGATGAGTAGAACTGAAGTGAGCTAAATTTAGTGGAGCTGAACTGAACAAAGCCGAGCTGAACTAAATTGAACTGAATAGAGCTGAACAAAACTGAACTGAACTGAATGGAGCTGAGCTGAACTAAGCATAGCTGAACTGAATAGAGCTGAACTGAACTGAAATGAGTTGAAATTAAGCTGGAAAGAACAGGGCCTAAGTCTACTTGACCTCACATTAATAACATTTGATATAATTGTGAGGGCATTCGTAGAAGGGTTTCAGGTTAAGATATCGTAAAGTTAGAAATCCCTCAAAAAATGATTGGGGTGGAAGGAGTATTGAGCCGTGTTTCAATATGTTATATATATGCTCTATGATTGGTTGAGTGGTTTATTGAAGTAAAAGGCATTTTTCTTTTCGATTTTTATCGCCTTACATATTTCTCATATACGGAGTATGCCTTTTAATTTAAAGACTGATAATATCGATTCGATATTCACTTCTCCCGCTTTACCATAATAACATGTGCATAACTTGCGTAAGGGTGAGAATGAACGGGAAAGTCAATTGAATGTATATGCTTATGACTTACGTTATACCCTTGATTCACTCTATTCATATTCCACCCATTGTCACCTCCATCTCAATGTTGAGAATGAAATGGTGAATGCAAGGAGTAAAAATACAAATTCTCATTTTTGATGGGTTTATCCATCACAATCTTATAACGAGTTAAATATATTACTCACATGGGCAAGAAAAGACGCGTCATTTTTAATTTTTTAGAGTTGTTTTATCTACTTACCCAGGTGGAAGATACTTGACCCATTAAAAACTTATTCACGGGAGTAATAAATAACTCGGGTACAAGTTAAAAGTTGAAGGTCAACCAAGGGGGACAAATGCAGCAAACGTAATACTTACGGGACATATCAACCACCTGAGTGTAGTGACTGAAAATGGTATGGCGATTAGATTGGACTTGTGTCCAAACGTACGAGTCTCACATCAATTCATCAAGGACTATTAAGGTCAATAAAAAGGGTAAAGCATAAAGCTAAGTAGTAATTAGACTAGGAATTAGGATGCATTGTGGCCTTTGCTACTCCATTATTCAACATTTCCATGTGCTTACTTTACGTCCTTCTCTTGGATCCCAATCCTTCTTCTCCCGTAACTCCGCTATGACTAGACCTGACAAACGAGTCAATCGTATCGAATTAAATCGGTTAGGGCCTATTTCATATTTGCAAGAGTTCAGATCAGGTCATGTCATCCGGGCCATTCCAGGTTCGAGTCATTTCCGGTTCAACTATTACCAAGTTTTTTTATGAGTAATAATCAATTTCCAAAATAGACATACAGATCGGGTTAGTTCAGATTCAGGTTAAGCTCGGGTATATAATTATGGTGTCGGGCTATTTAGATTGGGTCATTCGAACTGGGTAAGTTTTGCCGGGGGTAAATATCACCCCATGTTTTAAGTATTACAATATTGACTGCTCCTGATAAAATAAGGGGTCGTTTGGTTACCCCTTCTACAGCACAGAAATTGCAATTCATGTGATTTGCAAAATAAGTGGGTTGTTTGTTTACCCAAAATCACATGAATTGATGTTCTAATTCCTCTATAATAGAGAAGTTGCTTACCTAGGTCCCCGTAGGTAAGTGGGAATTCCTATGAAATTCACTTCATATATCACAACCAAACAACCCTCCTCCATTTCATGTGAATTGCAAATCAGGTAAATTATTACTTACTTTCTTGGAAGTGCAATTTCCCTTGCGAACCAAACGACCCCTGCTACTTAAGTTCATCCACCAAAAGGAATAAAGGGCACGTCCATTCACTCCTACAGTCAACAACGTACTAGAGTGGTTGTTTAAAGATTCCAGTCACGAGGTAACAAAAGGTTAAAGCAATTAGCTCGCTCGTCTCAATGAGACGGGTACTATCGACACAAACTGATGATGAATAATGTCATTTTCACAATATGCAAATAAAAAGGCAACTGGAGAGCTCTATTTGCCCTCCACATACCCTCCCCATTTGCATATTGTGAAAGGGGCACTATCCGTTTTCAGCTTGTAAGGGATAATATCGGCTTCTATAGGAATTTGTGTTAAGCAATATAGTACATAAGTAAAAAAGGCATTTGATTATCGTCATTACTGCTCTATATACGTGTTAAACGGGTCAAGCGGACGAGTTACGAGTTCTAGGAAAATAGGGGTTGAGTCTATTTATAATTCGTAAAATACGGGTTTACACGAGTTGGGTTTCTGGTCAGGCTAACGCATTTTCATAAATTTTAACTTTAAATATATAATTATTCTTAATTTTTATATCTATCTAGTTTAATAACCGGAAAATTCACGTGGTATCCCCAACTTTGACACTTTGCACAAAACACCCAATTTTTCGCCCCGAAAAACTTCAAGTGACTATAACTCGTAGTTACGAGTTTCGACTAAGACGTTTTTTTCCTCAAATTGTCCGTCTTTCCGAGAACAACGATTTGATAAATGAAATTGTCGAGTTTGGAAGTCGCGAGTAAGAGATATATCTGCTCAAAGTTTAGTTTTTTTATAACAAATTTAGCGTATTTAGGATTTTTTTTACAAATTTATCCAAGACCATTTTATTATTATTATTATTTCAAATTTGATGGTTTGCCCCAATATACGAGAATGGATCCTCATTATATATTATTTCTCTTCCACAATATCCTCAATTACTTCTGCTTGACATCGTTAGATCGTTGTTGGAAATAATTCTAAGTCCTTGAAAAGAAATGGAGAGAGTTAGTAATGAAGATGATCCAAATCGCAAATATACATGTACAACATCCCACAAAATGAAAACACAAGTAATGCCTTGTGACGAACATATCGGTCACAAGTTTGCGACATTCAATATGTCACGTACTACCCATGTAGGTAGATAAGACAAAACATAATGCTACTCCCTGGACACCTTTGCTTTCGTCTTATCTACCCACATGGCTAGTATTTACCCAGTTGCAAGTTTACGACGGATATACCCGTAACAAACGAGAATTTGTGATCAAACATAGGGATTAGGGAGTAACATCCCCCTACTACTAAAAGAATAAGAGCTCTTCATAATTTTCCCGCGTAAAGTGCAATGTTCTATGATTGGTTCTTATATTATGTAATATTAATTCTATACCATAAATAGAAAATACTACTACTAATTTCCCTATGTAAACTCTCATTAATGGATATTTTAATTTTGCTGCAGTTGTGGATTTATATTAATCATATTGTATGATAATATGAAAGAAATATTTTGCATAATTTTTTTCATAATTTTATTTTTCTATATTTTGATACAAATATTGTACAAGTTAGCTATATCCTTCGCTAATTTTATTGTTTAATAATTAAGTCATTAATTAAGATTATTCTTTTGGTAAATATAATAGCATAATAATAATAATCTATTTTAATAATTAAGTAATTTATATAATTAGGATTAAGTTACACTTAAATCTTATTTAAGTGAAAACTATCAAATATTTTTCAATTATATCACTTAAACATGTTAGCAAGCTATAATATTTAACGTCTTTATATATTATTGTATAAAAAACGGTGCATTTATACGGGATCTAGACTAGTTTTGCCTTAAATTATTAAAGTGTCTCATGGATCACAAGTCACACCGTACCATAAAGTTAGTTAATCCCTTGTCTCGTGTTCCCTCCCTTTTAATCCCTCTCTCTCCATTCCACACCCTTTATTCACGCTACTCACACTCTCAATTCCACTTCCTTTTTACTCATCAACTCATCTCTCCCTTTCTCCATTACCATTACTACACCAAGCAACAAAACAACATCACACTACTTCCACAATCAAACCTTCCTTCACTTTCACAATATTTTCAACACTTGTTTGTTTGTGTTTTTCAAACAACACTATAACTAACAAAAATGACTCCAATTTCCTTTCCAAACACTCAAATTAACACCAAAAATCACAATAATAACAACAAATCAAATGACTTTGCCATGCTTTGTTCATATATTATTTCTCACCCTTTATATTTGTCTTACTTGATCTTCTTCTCTCCATACTTATTTAAGCTTCTTTCTTTTCTATCTCCTCTATTTCTCACCACATTTCTCTTGTTTTTATCTCTTGTTACTACTTTAATACCTCTACATTCTATCATAAACTCTAAAGATAGTTTCTTTCTAGCAGCCTACACCACTCTCATAGAGAATTTTAAGCCGAGTTTCGACGTCGAAGAAAATGAAGAGTTTGAGGTTTACAAGGTTGTCTTTGATGTCCCCATAATTGAGCAAACTGAAGCAAACCCAGATGAGAATATCAAGTTTGGAGAAAACCCAGTTGACAAAATCTGTCAATTTGATGAAAAAATCGTTGACCAAGTTGAAAGTTTGACTTTGGTCCATGAAACACGGGACACAAATCCCCTGTTTCAAGAGGTAATAATTTTAGAAAATGTTGAATCCGAGGTAAATGAGGTTAAGAAAACACCAAAGTTTAGTTCTTTGAAGGTGAAAAATGGTGAAAAGTTCGGTGAGTCATTTCATCAAACACTTGGCGTGCAAGAAAATTTAGCGGGTTTCGGGTCGATGAGGAAGGAGAAAGAATGGAGGAGAACATTGGCATGTAAGTTATTTGAGGAAAGGCATAATTGGAGTAATAATAATAGAATTAATGATGTAAATGATGAAAATAGTGAAGAAGGTATGGATTTATTATGGGAAACTAATGAAATAATAGGTGTAAATCAAGGGAAATTACAAGAAAAAGAGAGTAATAATCCTAATAATAATAATAAGGAAGGGAGAAATAAAAGTAATAGTAATAATAATAAAATAGAAGAATTGATGAAAATTGAAAAAGGTGAAGAAAGTGAAGAATATGAGGAATATGAAAATGGGAAAATATGTTGTTTGCAAGCATTAAAATTATCAGCAGGGAAGATGAATTTAAGCATGGGAAAACCTAATTTGCTTAAATTTTCTAAAGCTTTTAAAGGTATTGGATGGTTGCATAACCATGTTAAGAAGAAGGGGAATAAAGGGTACAAATAATCTTTTTTTTTTTTTAATTTTTATTGTTTTTGTAGAATTATTTTGTACTATGTGTATTGTAATTTTTACCTTTTTGTTATGATTGTGTGTGGATTTAGGAATAATATTGAAGTAATTAATAGGAAGTTAATGTGAAGCCTTTCTTGTAACTTTGTAAGACCCTCTTTGTAATTTTATGTGAGTATAATATTATTTTTCCGCTCACTTGGATTCGATATTAGGTGTCTATTTTTATTCAATACGTTTCTATGTTAGTTAATTATTATCCACTTGTTACCCTTGTATCATCACTAATTATATCTGTCTTAAGAATAAAACGTGTCAAATAATATACCGTTTATGTGGAGAGATAAATATCTTGTTTTTTCCTATATGTTTATGCTTTTGTCTTATTCATCTCAAATGACATACTTGACCATGGAATAAACATAAGAATAGTTTAGTCTAATACGGAGTAACTTTTTAACCATGATATATAGCAACTTTGTGAACTTAGCAAATTATATTATTTTTCGGATGCAACGCCATTGCTTTTAAGATTTCATATAATAATGATACGGTTTTAATGTTTAATTTAATTTGTGTAATTCTTTGAGCAAATTCAAGACTGGGAAAAAAATTAACAGAGCCATGAATCAAAAGTGGGAAATTGGTGGAAAAGAAGAGAAAGTAAAGGTATGCAAGTTGTTAAGCCAAAAGGTGAATGGTTAATTGTGTTCCAATTTGTCTCGACTCTTGACTATTCATAAGTCTTTAATCATGCCAATCCGTTTTGTCTGTGAGGGACGAGGGTCACAAGCTTATAACATCTTACAACCCTTTTCCATTTGCTCTTTTATTTGCCCCTTTCACTTAATTCTTTGTTTCAAGTCATAAGTTTGTGACGGATATTGTCTGTCATAAACGAGAAAATGACAATTTGTGTAATCATGCAAAGTGTTAGCCACTTTGATAATCGGCAAATACAATCATAACAAAAGGTGAAGTAATAATGCCATTACTGTTTACTACGAAGTACTGTACAGTTAAATTGAAAGTGAAGGAAAATTGCAAGTGTCCGTTAAGTGTTAGTCTTACTCGGTAACTTTATCAAAAGAGACTTTGTTAATCTTCTTGTAAAATGGCGTTTATCAAATACGGAATAACAAAGTTTTTATCACTATGGTCTAGTGTATTACTATGCATACTTGTCAAGTTGAATTACTGTGTAACACAAATTCTCATTTGTGTCATAAGATTGCGACAGGTCAAATTCCCTTTACAAAGAGTAAGTGAGGGTACCTTGCCACTTGCTCTTTGTGAGAGAGATTTGACCCGTTGCAAGCTTGCGACGGATCGCTCCGTCACAAACAAGACTTATTGACTATGTAAACTCAACAAACACAATTACACAAGGGCTCTACACATGAGAAAACGCTAGTAAAAACATGAATAATGTATATAAATAAGATGATAAATATATTGCTGGGACGAAATTGTAGTATTCTAATAATATTAGGTGAAGTGTTACCGTACCATAAACCATACTTAAAGTTTAATTCATCCCTGATAAAAAACTAAATTCAAAACTTAAAAATAATCCATTATTATTAATAACTAACGTAAAATAAATCTATAACTTTGCGAAATTCAGTTTTTGTTGAGCAATGCAAGTGCCTCGGCCATACTTGGAAGAGCAGGAATAGCACCCTTGTGAGTAGTTGCTAGTGCTCCACATGCATTAGCCAAAGTCAGTGCCTCTACCAGTTTGCTCTCATCCTATATTAATAATTTTATTAATTAGCATAATATTAATGTTAATATTAAATCTATAAAATCATTAATATATAACACAAAAATATATGTTAATTTAACAAAAAAGTGTATGTATATACCTCCAAGAGTGAGGGATTGTTGGCAAGGGAGTAGAGTAAAGAGCCAACATATGCATCTCCAGCTCCTGTTGTGTCTACTGTTGCCACAGAGAACCCTTTCACCGATCCTTTGAATTTCTGCAATTTCATTCAATTTGTACCCAAATAATTGATATTTTAATATCATGCTCATATATAGGCGCCAATGTGTGACGCTGTTTCATATGATTTTTGGCATTATAAGATATTTAATATGAAAGTGAAGATTGAGGAACAAACCTTAGAGAAATATCTACAACCCTTTTCACCATCAGTAACTAGAAGAAGCTTAAGATCATCATGCCATAAAGACATGACAACCTCTTCACTGTAAGGGTCTTCTTGGGTTAGAAACTCAACCTCTTCGTCACTCACCTATATATAATATATGTATATATAGCAAATTACGGAGTATATATATATATATATATATCAATCTATTAATCCTATTTAAAAAGAGTCGCTATATTGAATTAAGTTAGTATGCAATAAATACAAACCTTAATAATATCAGCATGATTCCAAATGCTATTGATACCATCTCTAGCATCTTGAGGAGAAGCCCAAAGAGGGAGTCTAACATTAGGGTCATACGAGAGAATAGCACCGGCTTCCTTGGCTAATTTCATGGCGGCTAAGTGAGCCGACTTGCATGGCTCGGTGATCAAACTGATGGAACCATAATGAAAGATCTTAGCTTGTTTAATAAGGTCAACATTAAGTTCGGATTCTTCGAGAAGCATATCGGCACTAGGGTTTCGGTAGAACATGAACTCCCTTTCACCATTTGTCTTTAGAGTTACAAAGGCTAAGGCAGTTCTGGCTTCCTTGTCCAAACATACGCCTTTTGTGTTGACTCCGTTTTTATCTAGTATGTCTACTAGCATCTTTCCAAATTCATCTTCCCCAACCTAGAACGATTTTAGAACGGTGATTGATAGATAAAAAATATATTAAAAAATAACGTTAATACACAATCATATTATGAAATAACGAGGGGGTTGAATCCTCCGGGCCCATGCATTCCCGCACCACCACATGGACCATGTAAGCCACCCCCTTCGGGGGCTGCAGTGGCCAAGTGATATCCCTCCCGTACTATATCAGTTATATAAACCGCTGATATCATTAATAGATAACTATGATCAATTGCTTAGTGTTTGCAGACATAATAATTAATAATACTAGTTCATATATCATATTATTATACGACATGATACATCATACCAGGGACGAAGCTAGGACGAAATAAGGCACATGGCCGATTTCAATTTCATCGATAATACACATTTATAAAGAGCCTCATACCATTATGCCAACGTTAATAATTTTTTTTTTATGCAAAGGGAAACATTGTTTATATTTAATAGGTTATTTAAATTAATATTTAGAAATTAAAAATTACGGAGTTATATTTATTCTTGTTTAATTATCGAGGGATACATTGATTTTTTTTCAACAAACTTACTCTATATTTTATAGAGCGATTTATTAATATCATATCTGATGAATATAAGTCAACAAATCTCTTATAAGACGGTTTTATTATAAACTAAAGTGAAATTAAGATTATACAAATATCACTTTTGATAAAATACACAATATAGACCAAAAAAAAAGCAAGAAGCAAAAAACAAGCAATTTGCATCTTGTGTGGGTCGAACACAGAATCGCAGTGCAACAAAGACACTCGTGGTATTTACTCTTGACCACTATGCCTCATTCACTCGTGGTATTCACTTATTTGTACATTATTTGACCACTTATTCCTTAAATTCTAGCCCGGGCCAGGGCCCCTACGGTCCAGGCGTAGCTTCGTCGCCTTTGCATCATACATGAACAGGGGTCGAGTAGCTACATGTTTTGTTTTCAGAAAAAAAAACAGTAAAGAAGATGAACTGTGCTACCCCGAAAAATCCTGGCATGACAAAAGAATAAAAACAAAAAAGACTAAAGATGGAGCACTAGTGTTTCCTTGGTTCAGTGGCGAAAAAAAGTTAACAACAAGTCTTGCTTAAGACGGTTATATCCGTTTAAGCTTAAGACGGATAGTGTATGTCTGAAATGAGAATTTGTTAAAAGCTAAATAGTATATATGTCAAGCTTAATGTGTAAATTGTAATCACATAGTCAGATATCGAGTGTTTGCAATTGGTTTGGTTTTTTAATTCCATGTCCTTTAAATTATAAAAATCTGCATTTTACATTATTTTTTTACTATAAAAAAATTTTCAACTTCTCTTAAACTTTGAGAATAAAATTTTGGTAAAAGATTATTTTGTCAAATATAAATATGAAAGCGTCTTAGTTCACTCAGCTAAACGCGTAAAAGCAATCAAGTAGTAATATGCAACATTCGATACCGAGATAATAATACTAATATTCAATCAAACCTCAAATGTTTAGTTTCACTACTTATTGTAGGTAAACTAGTTGGTTGTTGGAAATGCTAATCTCCCAAAGCCTAAGATCCAAAGTTATAACCAATATATATTACCGTCGTTGCACGTTGAAAGATGTGATTGTTATGGATACATATGGATGTGATTGTTATGGATACATATGGCCATTTAAAAAAATTATGTGGTTTTTAAGTTTGCGTTTCTTTTAACAATAAAAAGATAATTTTGCTACCCCATATCCTTAATCCTGGCTCGGTCTTGTACATGAATATGTAGGAAAACGAACAATAAATGAAATAGTTAAAACTAATTAATCCACATTAAAATATAGATTATATTATCTGGCCATGTTGAATATAACAAAAGAAATTATCTACTGTAAAATTATTTTAGTTCTAAATTTTCATATACACAAAATTTAATTTAAGATTCATTCTTTTCCCTTGATCAATTGCTTAAAGTTTATTTGCAAGAATCATCTAGATTACCTTAACGATGCCATTTAACGTAAAAAATAGTATGTTACCTTGCCCATGAAAGCGGAGGTACCACCGAGTTTAGTAATAGCACAAGCTACATTGGCAGGTGCACCGCCAGGAGCCTTGATGAACCCACGCGATTCACCCAACGAAACACCGGCTTCGTCTGGGACGAAATCGATCAACATCTCTCCAAAAGACACAATAGCTGGTGACTCCATTATTCTCGAGTAGATTGGTATTGAATTAAGAAAAACTAATAATAATGAATAGAGAAAAAGAGATTACGGGATAAATAAAGATTTAAGGTGAGTTATGATGAGTATTGAAGTTTGTATATATAGTGTTGTATGAAGTTTTTGAGTTGTGATCAGACTCCTAGCTTGATGTATTAATTTGGGTTATACAGTTATTGTTGTCTTGCTATCTCAATCAAATTGGATTACTAGTAAGAGATAATGTAGTCTTTAGTAGATGATTATATTATAATTATAATATATACATATCTATAGTTTCTATCTTTTGTAATATACACTTTCATTATTTTTAGTTATACGGTTATTATTGTCTTGCCTTATCTTAATCAAATTGGTTTACTGATGTGTGTTTTAAAATACCGCAAGTGCACGGTTGTCAAAGTAGCACTTGAGGGTCGATTTCCACGGAGAGCAAAGCGATTACTAGTCGGTTTCAAGGGGCGCTAGCTAAGTCGATAGAAGGGGGAAATTTGAATTCAACTAATGATAACTAAATGCAATACTAAGATGTAGACTAAAATGCAAACTAAACAAATAAGCTACGGAAAATACGGGATTAAATCAAGATTAAGGTAACTAGGATCCGATCAAGTCTTAGTTCATGAGTTACAACGGTGGGTGGTCTATCAACAAGCGGTGGAATATGGGTTCAAGTGGGACAATGCCGTCTAAACTAACTACCTAACCCTCCCGAGTATAGGTAGCCTCTAAGGTCGATAAAGGGTCCCACTCCCATGGATAACCCCTACACGAGTCTAAGGCATTTCGGGTCAACATTTAGATCCCAACTAGGGTCTTTCCCACTCCCGCGGATGAAATCCCCTAGCCAAAAGGTAGAGTCTCTTTTAAGGGGTCTCGCTCCCGCGAATGACCCACCTAGAGTCGATCCCCTAATCTACCCAAGTCCACTACCGTAAGCCCAACTCCCATCGATAGCCTAAGTAGCCCCTAAGTCGGCCCAACTCCCATTGATAGCCTCTAAGGGTTGAACAACGGTCAAATAAGGGGTCAATACAAAACAACCAACCAAAAACAATCACCCATAAACCACTACTTGCTAATTCAACCAATCACCAATCAAAACCCATTATTAGACTTAATCGGACCCTAGAAAGGGTTACTAGTCACTAAGCATGGTTACTAAGCACTCAAAAGCAATAAAGGTTGAATCTTTAATGTTGAACATGATAAATATGAGATTTTTAATTGATAGCATGCAATTACTAACTAGATGGTGAAATTTAATCGATTAGACTAAAATTAAACAAACAACAAATTCAAAGATAGAAACTTTAACTATAAGTAATCTAAACATTCAAACTTGGAAAAACATAAAACATGAACAAAGACATAAATGAAAGTAAAGAGAAAGAAATTGTTACCAACTATGAGGAAAATAAGAGATGAAAAGAAAGAAATTAGATTAAAGCTTGAAATTGGATTACAATTGAATATTAGATCTAGAAATTCTATTTTGATTTTTGTTGTTCTTTCTCTCTAGAAAAGCTAAAAGGAACAACCTCTCTCTACAATTTCAGGTTTGGGCTATTTATACAAGAGGTAAAAGACACGCAAAACGAGGTCAATTAAAAGACGGATGGGCTGTGCTCAAATCTGGAGCTGCGCACGGCAAAGCTGAGAAACGCACGGTAGGAACCGCACGGTGGAAACGTCAATGAAGAGATCACTTGTGTTCCGCACGGTGGACCGCGTCCTGCATTAGTTCCGCACGGTCGAATAGCGCAACGCACGACCGTGCTTTTTCTCCCTTTTTTCGCCTTTTTTCCGCTTTTTTCCTTCCTTTGTTGAAGCATGGGCTGTTTGGTTGGTCCATGGGCCTTCCTCATGCCAAGATGTGGGCATTTTGAGTTCAACTTGTTCCTAAACAACCCAAAGAAACAAAAATACCAAACAACACACCTGGAAGACGGGTTTTACGTATCTAAAGCCTCTAAACGTGATTCTAACATAAAACACATGAAAATAGGGAATAAATAGCATAATTATTAGCTTATAAAACGCGCAAATAGTGCGGTTATCAAATCTCTCCACACTTAACCCTTACACGTCCTCGAGTAAGCATAAAACATGATTAAAGTGTGAAAAATGAGAAATGAGACCCTCCTAATCCTAAAAGCGGATGCACAATATAAGCATCACTTAATTATTATACTACTATTATCCGCACGAGTATTAGCGCACTCAACGCCCTTTCAACTCACGTAGGTATGCTTATGAGGGAAAAGCACACCTCGCGAGGCAAGTGAGGTCTTGCACAAAAATGAATGAACCAAACAATCAAGCAATTAATTAATCAATCACCGGTTCACAAAGGTACAAAATGACTACCTTCCTCATCTAGGTAGCCGAGGCCAAAACCAACTAGTAAGTGATTTTAATCATCCGATCATTCCTCAAATAGTAGTCAATTATCTAATTAAGAAATTCTATTAAAAATCTAAGAAAACTACGCTTACAAATGCATGAAATTGCTTAGGCGTCCGCCCTACCTTCCAAAAACTAGTAATGCAAGGATGGGAGATTGTGGAATAGGATTCCCGTGTGTTTAAATCCAAAAGCGGTAGTGTGGTCGTCCTCTTATCAATTTTAAGAGGTAAGGGTCTACCCATTTTGGTGACTTATTTGATATTTGTTTTGGGAATATTTTTGGGTTTTTTAAGTTTGCCCCAATTATTCGATTTTTTTTTATTTTCCCTTTTTTCTCTCTTTTTTTAGTGCTTGTTCGGGATTGACAATTCTTTTGTGTGTGTTTCAACAATTTGGACCCACCGCTATATAAGTGCTCGAATGGGGGTACAAGCATAACGGTGGACACCCATATTCCCAAAGATTCAACCGTTGATCACCCACCGAAATCTTTCAACTTGCGCACAATGTGCCAAGTTGGGTGGCCGGGAGTGACGGGAATCCTTAAAAGAACATGAGCGTGAAAACATGATTAAACAATTGATCAAAATGAAACAACACCCCTTATTTAGGGAAATCTAAGCTCTAAAAATGACCTCCATGGTCGCCTGCGTCTACCCACCACTCAAGGATGTTCCACAACAGGGGTTGAAATGGGATGAAAAACCTTGCAAAACTCGATTTACATTGACCTAGGCCGTTTGGACGCCTAATATTAACTCATGTAAATGCAAGCATTGTTTTCAAAAGAATTTTAAATAAAATTCAAAGTTAGAGAAATGACCACTACAGGAATCAGCCCTTGCTCCGACCGCACATTCCGACCGCTATTCAAAACGGTCGGTAACAAGACATAGCGACCGAGAACGGTCGGTAAAACAAATATCGGTCGCTAAAAATACCGACTGACTTACAATCGGTCGCTGAAAAGATAAAACGGTCGGTGAAGTTAAAAAATACCGACCGATTGGCCTAAAATACCGACCGACTGGCCAATCGGTCGGTATGGGCACTGATATGTAAAACGCCAATCCGACTATCCCTCATTCTATTATCACTTACCCACTCTCACTCCTATACACGACGACACGCCTATACACGACGACCACCTCCTTCCCACCGCCGACCACCGCCGCTCACCTGCCGTCCGACCACCGCCGACGTCGCCATCCCCTCCTTTCACAACAACCACCTTCTCTCTTCTAGTTATTTAATAAAGGTATGATTTTCTCTTAATTTTTGTGTTTATAGTTGTTTTAATTATGTTTATGTTTGTTTTTACCCTTAGTTTTATGTTAGGATTTGATTATTTGTTGTTATTTGAATCTAATTTAGAGTTGTTTAAGTTAGGGTTAAGATTTGGTTAAATTGGGGGTTTGTTAATTATTTGCAATTATGTTAGTATATGTAATTGTTAGTATGTAATTGTTAGTGTATGTTAGTATACGTAATTGTTAGTATGTAACTGTTAGTGTATTGGGGGTTAAATTGGGGGTTTGTTAATATGTTAGTGTATGTAATTGTTAGTATGTAATTGTTTATATGTTAGTATATGTAATTGTTAGTAGGTTCAAGATGTTAGTAGTAGAAATATGTGGTTAATAGTAGATATTACTTATTATATGTTGTTAGTAGTAGATATATGTTGGACTTTGGTTGTGAAATTGAATGTTGGTTAAATTTGGTAGTTAGAAATTTTATGTTGGTAGTATAATTTGATTAGTTGGTTAAAATTGGTAATTCGAATTAGTATTTAGATTGCCTATTTAATAAGAATGTAGATTGTCTCAAGTAGTTGTTGGATTGCCTAATTATGTTATATTTATGTATTTATATAGATTTATAATGAAGAGGGTTGAACGAGAATGGATGTATGAAAGAGTTGATGCTAGGAAGATGGTTAAGTATGAGTTTGTATGTGGGGTGAATAGTTTTCTTGAATATGTTAAAAGTCGAGATGAATTTAGGAATTCACAACTAATTAGATGTCCATGTGTAAAGTGCAAAAATTTGAAATACTTGAGTGAATTCGTGGTACAAGAACACCTTATTAGTAAAGGTTTTACGGGAAATTATTATGATTGGGTGTGTCATGGTGCGCCTTACTCCTTGAAAATACCAAACAATGTACCAAACACTACTCAATCTCCCATAAGAGGACCATATCGAGAGATGGTAATAGATGCCTTAGGTGACCGTGCATTAGAACATATGGAGGAACCCCCTATCGGTGAAGAGGAAACTCCACACCCTCAGTTGAAGAGTTTTTTTGATATGTTAGATGCGGCGGAGAGACCTTTATATGAGGGGAGCGATGTGTCGGTGTTACAAGCAGCTGCAAGGGTTGTTAACATTAAATGTGAGCACAACTTATCGCACAAATGTGTAGATAAGATTGCTTCCTTGATTGAGGATGTTATACCTCGGGGAAATGTGATGACCCGCACCTATTATAACACAAAAAAATTGCTCAAAGCTCTTCAACTACCCTATCAAAAAATTCATTGTTGTAAGGACGGGTGTATGCTCTTTTGGAAAGAAGATGTGTCGCTTGATAAATGTAAGAAATGTGGCAAAGATAGGTACAAGCCAACACCATCAAGTGGGAGGAAAATACCTGAAAAAGTCCTATTCTACCTTCCTATAGGTACAAGATTACAACGGCTTTATGCTACTAGAAATATTGCGGAGGCTATGAGATGGCATGAAGAAAACCCTCGTGTACAAGGGACATTTGCCCACCCAAGCGATAGTGAGGCTTGGAACCATTTGGACAAAATGTTCC